>CAUYSK010059032.1:0-75330 GCA_963575035.1 Avahi laniger | reverse complement strand
AGTCCCAGCTACTTGGGAGGCTGAGGCAGTAGGATCGCTTGAGCCCAGGAGTCTGAGGTTGCTGTGAGCTAGGCTGACGCCACGGCACTCGCCCCAGGCAAGAAAGTGAGACTCTGTCTCAAAAAAAAAAAAAAAAAAAATATTTCTGGGATAAACAAATCACATACTTTTTCACTTCCAGAATTCATGGCAGTTGCCACATATATGTGGAGTTAGCATAGAACTACTTACAAATTCAGTGCATTACTTAATATTTCTTTTTGCTTCATAGTGTCCTTTATTATCAGTGATGTACAAAAACGTCCTTTATTTGAATGAATGAAATGTACCCATGTACTAAAATACTTAGTGAGTCTATTTAAGGTTATAGTTTTTTTGTATGTATGTATGTATATATATATATATGTATATATAGATACACACAGAGGATAAATATATTTTAATTGCATGCATACATATTCACTACATATGAATATTTCTTATTTAGGTTGACTCTATTCAAATCTAATTTTTTCCATCCCAAACATAAGAGTAAATAGGATGATAGAGATTCGCATACTACATTAATATAGTGGAAGCCATATAAGTAGTCAGCTAGCATTTAGACAAATATATTTTTGATATCAGTGTTAGTTCTAATTAAATGAAAACATTATATGGTAAATTTTCACTATATTTTCCCCAAAGCAGAAGGTACTATATTTTCATTTTGTTATAAAACAATCTTAAATAATATTATTTTATTAACATTAATTTTATTTTTAATAGAATTATAATATCTTTAGAACAGCTGTATTTACCCCTATCTTCAGGGAGTTGCTCTAACTGAAATTAGGTACTAAAAAGTAAAGGGGCCGGGCGCGGTGGCTCACGCCTGTAATCCTAGCACTCTGGGAGGCCGAGGCGGGTGTATCGTTTGAGCTCAGGAGTTCGAGACCAGCCTGAGCAAGAGCAAGACCCCCGTCTCTACTAAAAAAAAAAAAAAAATAGAAAGAAATTAGCTGGACAATTAAAAAATAGGTATAGAAAAAAAATTAGCTGAGCATGGTGGTACATGCCTGTCGTCCCAGCTACTCGGGAGGCTGAGACAAGAGGATCGCTTGAGCCCAGGAGTTTGAGGTTGCTGCGAGCTGAGCTGACATCACGACACTCTAGCCCGGGAAACAGAGTGAGATTCTGTCTCAAAATAAAAATAAAAATAATAAAAATAAAGGAAAGTAGCACATTTCTTTACTTATTTAACAGTTATCTCTCTTTTCGTAAGTATATTTTATAAATCTTTACATTTAAATTATTAGAAAGAAAGGAAATAATAATTGAAAATGGAACTTCAAAAGAATTGAGGTTTAATTAGGAGCATTCCCAGTTTTCTGATTATTATTCCTGCTCTGATTTAATAGTAACATAATTGTTATACCTTACATTTGAATGTACTTTTATAACTTTTAAACAATTTCATTCGTGCCCTGTGAACTAAGAAGCACAGCTATTAAATTGCAGATAAAGACAACAATTCAGGATTTCTCATTCTTACATGTTTAAAAAAAATTCTTTATAAATAATAATATAAAGATGAAAAATTTTAATAGGACAAAGAAAGCATATTACAACCAAAAATAAATAAGACATAATGGAAACACCGAAACAGACCTATGTCTTGTTCATTTCTGCCCAGATAGCTTTTCAATAAAAATTAAATCACTGTATGACAGTGAACTTTGCACACGGGAAAATGATGGGGTTTTCACCAAGTCATTAAGGCCTAAATTCCCTTGGAAAAGTCACTTAAGCTTTTCTGGACTCAGTTTTCTCATCTATAAACATAACTCACTGTAGATGGACCAGCTGAATTCTAATGTCCCATAGACTCAAAAATTGAGTCTTTGCTGCTTTGTTGCATCATAATAAAACATACATTGGGCCCACAATAGTAACTGACAGTTTGTTGTACACTAGGTGATAAACCAGAGGGCATGTTTAATTTATAGTATTTTATATTTTGCTCAAGCCCAGAAAACAATGTAAAGTTTTATTTCTATATTGATTTGATTTGATGTAAACTAGATTGTATAACACTAGTTAGTTTTTTGCTTATTGTAATTTTTAGGCTCTCAAATTTTATGATAATACTCAAAATACTGCTTTTTTAATCATCCATTCAAAAAACACTTACTGAGCTGCTACTATATGCTAGATGTTGATGTTACAGTTATAACCCACAATTCCACGAGGAACTTAGTATAGTGTAAGGTAGAAGGCAATTCATTTTACTGCGATCCATTTTGTGACTACATTATCAATAGTTTTAATAGTATAGTACATGAACATAGATGGATTTTCTAACTTTTCCTATTTTACACATCTCAAGCCTCTACTTATTCTAGAAAATAACTGTGTTAAAATGTGCACTATATTTTTAGCTATGACTTAGGATTTGAGGTAAAAAAGATATTAGAATTTTCTATTTCCTTTTTTGTTCTTGCTTTCCATGAAATTAATACAATTAAGTGCTTATTATTTAACTCAATTTGTGGATTGTGTTAAATTTTAGAAGAATTATGAAGACATATCTTTTGTAGATATCTTTAGAAGAATCTTCAATGAAAGTTAATTTCAATGGTATTTGAAGAGAAAAAAATCATCCTTAATAAGAGGGTTAAAAACAAAAAGGTTTGATTATGAGCCTCTGCTTGAATATTTATCATCCAGTTATGGAGCACTGGCTCTGTGTTTTATACTCTAATAGAGGAATAAAAGTATTTGCTTTCAAGAAACAAATATACATTATTTAAAACAATACTTTAATAGCACTTAGCACTTTTTAGTTCCAAGTAAGGCTAAAACTACTACAAATACTAGTTCTATATAATACTACAAAAACTACAAATATTACAATACAAATACTAGGAAATATTGACATATTTAAAATTAGAGGACGATAATATTATTGCCATTTTGCAGGGAAAAACCCCTGAAGCACAGAGAGGTTAAGCAACTTGACTGAAGTCACCCAGCTAGCCAGAAACAACTGAAATTAAACCAGTCTGACTCTAGAATACATGCTCCAGTGTTGTTTATGCCAGAGATGCAATGTGATTACTACTGCTGAGATTGTGGATTCTCAGTGTATCTCCTGGCTTAACATTTAATGACTATGTGAGCTAGAACAAATTATTTAACCTCTCTAATTTTTAATATCTCTTAAAAGAGATAAAAAAGCAATACCTGCCTCTTCGGACTGGCAAGAAGATTACATGAAATGATGCAGATAAAATATGATGGTGCTAGCACAGAGAAAGTACTTAGTAAATGTTAAGTATTATTAGTGCCATCATCATCATTGTCCTCATACCATGATCAATTACTGTCATAATCAATCTTGTATATGAATCCATTAAGTTTTAGGAGATGAAAGAGGAGGAAGAGTTTGAAAGTTTCACAGAAGATGTGAAGTCTCAATTGGGTCTAGAAAGATTAATACACATTACTGGGAATAAGAAGAAAGATGCCTGTAACCCTGCTATTGTGCAATTTGTACAAAAGTCCACCAGGTTCTGCGCAGTCCCTCTCCTTCTCCCCTGAACTTTTCTAATCTGATTCATTTCTCAATTCCTACTATACTGGCCTCCTTACTATTCCTTGAATATACCACACACACACACAGACCTGCCTTACGGCCTGTGCATTTGCTGTTTCCTTTTCCTGGGATGCTCTTTCCCTAGATGTATACATGACTAACTCCCTCACCTTAAGTCTTTGCTAAAATGTCACCATCTCCATAAGTCCTTCCCAACTGCCCTACTTAAAATTGCAATCAACACCTGCCTGTGAACCCCTGCCTCACCCTTATGCTTCTGACCCTCCTTGCCCTAGTTTACGTTTTTGTTGTTGTCATTAGCATTTATCACCTTCTCCCATAGTTTATAATGTACTTGTTTGAGATTCTTTTTGTAGTTTATTTTTTTATATTCCCCCAGCAAAATGTAAATTCCTTGAAGGTAGAGATCTTTGTTTTTTGTTTTCACAGACATACTCCAAGCACCTAAAACAGTGCCTAGAACATATACATGCTCCGCAAGTATTTGTTGAGTGAATAAATGAGTGAGTGAAAACCCTTAATGACATTGAGTTTCATGGGTCTTCCTGAGATTCTCTGCTCTCATCTGCTCTCCATGTGCTGAAGATTCTCTGGGAAAAGGAGCATTTGCTCCCCCAGGCAGTTGTCTGGAGCACTGCTGGGACCAAGCATACATTTCTCATAACTGCATACTACTTTTTTATTTCGGGATCCTCCTAGGCCTGCAGACCTACTTATCCTTTCTCTCTCCTCTTCCTTCTCGTCCTCCTGTTATACTTAAGCCTTCCTCCCCAGTGCTTCAGGAACAAGCTTCCCATCCCAACAACCATCTCCCATTGATTTCAGTCATGTCCTGTGTGCTTCGCTACTCTCCTGCCACCCCACCATCTCCTCTGCTGACTATAGGAGCAATAACATAAATAAGGACCTTAATGTCAGAGAGAGATTCATCTATCAGTGCTTTCCTAGGCCTGGACCAGGTTTCATGATTTCTTCCATCTTAAGCAAAAGGTGTACCCATAGGACATGTGTCAGAATCTACCTCCTCCACTCTCTTTGCTGAGACAGCTTGGGAGCTAGACAGGCTTATTTAATATTTAATCCTAGCTTTGCTACTTTCTGACTGAGTGCCCGTGCCCCGAGCCTGTGTCTTAATCTGTAAAATAGAGATGGCACCTTCTTAAAGGATTGTCATGGAGATTAAATAAGTTCATACCTCCCTCAGTGCCTGGCGAAGAGTTATCCTTCAATATATCAGGTACCCTCTTTTCCAACTAGTAAGGAAATGTGCTAAGTGGGAAATATTTCCATTTCTTCCCCTTTTCCATAGAAGTGGGCTATCTGAGTAACATAAGGCTGAATAACACATAGCTGAAATCTTGAATTGGAGGGACAAAATAGTGTGAATTCAGTTTCTAGCTGTGAAGGCAGACTTTGTACTTTGATGTGGGTTCCTAGTTCCTAGCAGGACTTGACATATGCCAGACACTTAGTTCGGATGCCTGACATTAATAAGACAGACAATTGTCTCAGTGTCGTTGGAAGAAAAGGACATCAGGAAAGAAAAACAGCATTAAGTGTAGATAATCAATCAATATTCAATATAAACCTACACATTCTTACATTTTCTCTTATAAGTGTGAGTTTTTTTACCGCGATATTTTATGTTATTTATTTCAAATGTCTAGTAGTTCAGACATTTTAGGCAACATAGGCACATGTAAGCTGCCTTGGGGAAGTAAGATCTATATAAATGTCATTTCTATAGCAAAATGCATTTTAAGTTTCAAATGTTCAGTGTACATATGTATAATATAATTGGAAAGTAGAATAAATTGAGGACTATTAGTTCTTTGATTTGTGACATGCGATCAAAATGCTATGTACTTTTTAAAAAACACTCTGTGATTTACAAAAGCATCCTTATGATAATTTTAAAAATAATTTTAATAGTTGATATAAGCACTTTAACTTATGTCAAACATTTTTCGCTACAACATTTTTGTTCTCTTTCCTTCATAATTTTGTGGGGGACAAAACAAACAAAAAAATCTATATAGTACCAAGTTTCGACTTCTAAAAGTAGAGGGCACTGCA
This sequence comes from Avahi laniger, assembly GCA_963575035.1. Taxonomy (NCBI): domain Eukaryota; kingdom Metazoa; phylum Chordata; class Mammalia; order Primates; family Indriidae; genus Avahi; species Avahi laniger. The sequence goes on along the minus strand of CAUYSK010059032.1, from coordinate 69,656 downwards.
CCCCTTTGAGGTCTTTCAGCACCTGAACCATCACCATCATCACATTTATCATCATTACATTTCACCGTTGTATTTATTTACTCACCAACGAGTGGAGGCAGAGTTGCTCAGCAGGGGTCTATATTATATCACTGCTGTAGACATACCTGTCTAGACTAATGGAATATCAGCTTCTCGTGTCTCCTACTGGGCAACTTATATCTTCCACATGGCACCAATTCTGATTTTTAATTTTTTTTTTATTTTGAAAAGTACTGGCAAGGCCATTTAGGTAAGACAGTTGCCATCTTTCATGTCTGTTGCTTTTATCATTGTATGATACGAATGTAGTTTTATTCATCATATATTTTGTATTTCTTTAACATTTCATTCCACAGGCACTCCAGAAAGTCTGAAAGATCTAGCATCCAAAAACAGACTAGGAAAGGCACTGCCTCTGATACAGAAAGGTAGGCTTGGTGTTGTGCTGTGCTGCCATCTTCTGTTTCACTAATATATTTGGGATGCTCTCACTCTTCATTTCATATAAGCAGTTCTTAAACACAAATTGTGATGTTTAAATACATTCATGTAACTAAATCTGCCCCTGTGTGGGAATGGTCTCACTGAAGAAGTAAGAGATTGATTTGAAGAAAAATCTTAAATCTTAGGGTTTAAAAAAAAAAATCTCATATATTTTTCTTAGTGGTCATTCTGATTACTAATGAAAATTAACTCTATTCTCATTCCTTTATGCATATTAGGACATCAATGTTTTGTTTCTGAGATCATTTCGTATGTTGCCAGTGAATATAGGACCTGGGATGTGCAAATATTTTGAGTGTGTCATTTATCTGAATAGTTATCTTTTAAAAGATCTTTTTTACAAATACATAATCTGAGATTGTACTTGTATATTACAACAAAAGATATATGCTGAGTTAATGTAAAAATTATAAGGTATTACTAACCTTTTGTTTGCAATTTGTCTAATTTCAGAGAGTTTTTGAGCATTTTTAGGTGTAACATATTGACACATTTTTCACATAGGTGTGAAAACACCTGAAAAGTCCAGTTAATATGTATTCATTCATTCATTCATTTATCCAGCAATTATTGAGAGCAAGTACAGAGACACAGATATAAGTTAATGAGACTATTCAAGTGTCATAGTGGTTATTAAAGAAGTATGCACAGCTTCAGTGAGAACACAGAGAAAGGAATGGGGTAAGAATGAAACTAGGAAATGCTTCATAAATAGATGTCTCTTGAGCTAAATCGAGGCAGATAAAAGTATATGTGAAGAGTAGAGTATTCCACAAAAGGGAAAAATGTGAGAAAACACTGAGACTGCAAATATATTCTCGAGTTTGAGGAAACTCTACCAATTTTGGAATGGAGAACAAGGTTCAGGGGATAGGAAAGAGGACTGAAAATAAAATTGGAGAAATCATGAGAGGTTAAATGAATGACATAACTATGCCATGTTAATACCATGCTATAGATTTCAAATTATTTATTCATCCATGAGCCATTGATGTGCTTTAAACATGGGAAACAGAGGATCAGTTCTGAGTTTCGTTTTATCGATGACTTTGACAACATTTTGGAAGGGTATCAAAAGATCCAGGGTAGATGCAAGACACTGAGTTGGCTATCCCAATAGGCTTGGTTCAGATAGAATCTGTACAATTGAGTGATTCATTCAGGTAACACATATGTGCCAACTGTGTGCTAAGTTCAAGGAACAAAATGGAGGATATTACCACTGAGTTGAGTAAGTGTGAGACATGTCAAGGATATGGATAAAGGGAGATGAAATTTACTCCTGGCCAATGGTCTATGAAAATATTGGCTATTTAGGGAACATGATTTGCAATAGAATAAGGATACAGGGGACCCAAAAAAGTGTTGAGTTGAAAAAGGAGTTGGATTTTGAGGAACGAAATGAGTCAGATGGATAGATAGCCTGTAATGAAACAAATTTAATTATATATCTATTTTTACGTGCTTTAATTTCAACTCAGCTAATTTCAGTTTCTTTACTATCTTTGTAAATGACTTGAGTTCCTTAGGAAAATTTTCAATCTTCAACCATCATTCCCAGCCCCCTCCACACACATAATTTCAATTATTTTGACATGATTAAATTTTTTCTCGAAGTTATATTCTTTTTATTTAACTGGTATTTGTTAAATTAATATTCATTAATTTAACAAATACCAGTTGAGTGACTTCTGTGTTCAGTTTTATGTTTAGGATATATCAATGAGCAAGTTTTTTTGAAAATAGGATATTATTTTTTAAAAATGCTAGATGTTTCCAAAGTCAACTGAAGGTGCAAAGCTTCAGATGAATGATATTTGGGCATCTGTCTCTGCAACTCTGAAAATACTCTGTGGATAAACACATTTCCTCCCTCCTTCCAGTAAGAATAACACAGAGTTGATTGCCCTCCATCCTCAAATGTTTACTGCTTAAGGACCATATTCATGTTACTCCTGCCTTTACTTTGTAGATTTTAAAATAGAAAGCTCTAACCTTTTAGATGTGTAGATTTATTTGATCATAATTAAAACTCTTCATTAATTTTTATTACAATATAAATTACAAGCCTAATTTTTAAGTGAATTACTGAATGGCTAGTTATAAAAGAAGAATTGGCCTGGATTTTCTAGCTTATATTAGCTCTCATTTCTTCAAAAGATACCATGGGTTTACATCTAGCTACAGGTAAACCAAAGTCACACCGAAGTCACAGTATGAATGCTTTGGACACTGATTCTTAGCCTTTGGGAGTTAAAAACTTCCCAAAAGAAGGCATAACCATACAGCCATGCATTGGATTCTGATGGAATTTGCTTTTTAATGATCATAATTTTAAAGGCTCTTTGTTGGCCTCAACAAACGGCCTCATGAGGAATAAACTCGTAAGAAAATATTTTGAAAGATATGATGACCACTTATAGATTGAAGACAAATAGCAGTGATTTATGTCTTTTGTGCCTAGCCATTTAAAGCAGTACTCATATTTTGGGGGGAAACTCCTTAGTAAATGTCTAGTTTTTCACCTTCATGTGCATTCAGCTATGAAAATTGCTAGCATTATTTCTGCATTCCATTCTAGTGACTTGACTTCTTGTGGAAGCTACAGTCTACATGCTAATTGGGGGAGGCTTTTTTTGACTATTTAGAATTGCTTAAATTTGCATTTTATGTTGTGCTGTTGCTGTTGGAAAGAGCCTGTGTAGGCCTTTAAGGGGCCATCAAAGAAGGAATCATTTTGAAAACTTGACCTTAAATATCACATACATGTCCACCCGTTAGCAAGTCATTTTTAGGCATCAGTAGGAGGAGTTTACTGCAAGTGCCTTTGAATCAATACAAATGCCTTACTAAAGACCTGAGGTTTTTGTGAGAAATGTGTTTTAGTTGAGTCCAAGTCAAAGCACTAGTCTTAGATGAAGAGAACGGGCATGGATTGAACTCAACAGTAAATATTTAGATATGCATTTGGAGATGGTGGACCAAAGTCAGACATAAGTTTGAATTGGAGTTTAGCTCTACAAGCCTTATTTATTTTTAGGAGAGAGATATATATGGCAGAGTAGGTATTCATTAAATGCCATTGTCCATGTATTTGATCCTGCAAACTCTCATAGCACAATTCTGTTAAGTCCTGCCAAACAATTTGATACTTAAACACATATTAATTTTAGTATTTTGTGTTACAAGATCAATGGTATACCCGAGATGTGAAATTACCATTTTTCATCTCATGATACAAAAACGTATTCTATCTCACTAGGCAGAAAAGTGAGTAAGCATTGGCACTCAGTAGACCTTTGTGGATCCTGCCTCTACCACGTTTTAGCTCTTGGTCTTTTTGCAAGTCACTCTATGACCCTCAGTTTTTTTATCTGTAAAAGAGTGATAATAACACTTCGCCATCTGTGAGGATACAAAAAAGTGCATACATACATATATGTATGTGTGTATATGCACACATACTTATATTCATACATACATGTGCAAATATGTACACACACATACGTTCAGTGCTGGACATGCATGGATGGCCTCACACTGCTGCTCAATAAAGAATAGCTGTTACTATCATTTTACTTATTCCTCATTCACTCTCTGTTTCAGTCTTTCACATGTTTGTTCTAAATCTGTTTCATTCTTCTTAAATCCTTACATTCTTGGCACATCTCATTTCATTGAAAAGATCAAGGCTCAACAACCTGGTTTCTTTCAACTTCACACTCCTATATCTCAGAATTTCTTGATTAATTCTCCTTTCCTCTTGCCTACAGCAAACTATACCTGGTTCTATTATCTTCCCTCTGCAAAATGTTGCTTTTCTTGCTTCAAGTTCTGCGTTTTTCCTCTCTCCAGTTTCCCTTCCTGTAATTCAACCTGGCTACCACATTCCTCTCTCTTCCTCAGGCAAAGTGCTTCTGTGCTTCTTCTTTGGTCTGTGCTCTCATTCTTGTTATAGAGTGGTTGGTGGCAGGAACTATTTCCTTATTGAGGCACTGTTAGTTCATGTCAAAGAAAAAACAGATTTTATGCTAAATGATTAACTTTAAACACTGAAGGCTATTTTCAGGCACTGCAAGCCCTGTGACTCGGGAGATAGAACACCAAGTTGCATCATCAAGCTGTGTAATATTCACCCAGAAAGCCATTTATTTGGCCCTGAAATTGCTTTTTATACTTTTGCCATTTAGTTTGATGCCACACAGTGTTCACATAAATTATTTACATTTCAAGTCACATTCAAGTTGTTCTTTTGGTGCTTATGAATTGCATTGAGGAATGAAGCAAGATTTCAGTGAAACTGCAATATCCATGAAATGTCTCAGTACTAGGGTAGAAAATATATACTTCAAGTTTCAAGCAATTCTTGCTCAAAATACACTTGCTCAAAATATATGAAAGTGTATTTTGAGCAAGGATTTCTTGAAGTTTATTCTCATGAAAATGGCTTCTAAAGAGTAATAGATAAAAATCCATCTTTGGAAAGGACTTGATCATGTAATCTATCCCATATAAATTAATTCTATACAGTTGAGTTAATGTGAAAAGTCAATTTAGAATGAGTGAACAGTTTTAATGTGTAGAACATTGTCAGTTCCTTTATATATTAATTTGGGGTTGCGGTCCGGGTTTCAGGGTCTGAATTAGATTTAATAAAGCATTAATTCATAGCTCAAGAAGATAGGGTGTACCTTTATTAAAGACCTTAGCTATGCAGCTATTTATTGTCTATAGTGTGACATTTTTTTCCCATTTATTGTTATGAAATAGAGAAGATACCATAAATCAAAATCATTATAGGTATAAAAATTATTTTACTTAACAGAAAAATTATCAATTTGAATATGTTAAATAAAGCACTCTTTATATACTTTAGGTGATAAACATCTGTTCTGTATTTTCACACACTTTAAGTGACTTAATAAGTTAATTTTATAGCATTGCTTTAAAAGGGATGAGATGTTATTTAATGCCTTCTGTCAAAATAATACATACTAGGTATTTTAATAATGCATGTTATTTAAGATATATTCCAAAAATGATGAAAGAAACAAAAGCATATATTTGTTTTAAATATGTACATGTATATAAACATCCATTTTAAATATGTAATCCTTAATTCATTAATTAGCTTTATAATAATTTTGAACGTCATATTAAGATAACTATCAATATATGAACAGTATTTTTACAGATATTGTTATATCTGAGAAAACATGCTTTTATCCATTTATCGACCATTCATTTGCATTTAATCAGTTGCATAATTAGTAAAACATTCTCCATCTTATTATATTATGTTGTTTTTTTGGTTTGCTTAGATTAACCTCAAAAAGCATCCTTCTTTTGAGATCTGTTTGGCGTAGATTTGCTTTTTACAGAGTAAAATTATGAACATTGTAAAAATGTACACAGAGTTCTGCAGTATATCTTCTTGAATGCAAGTACTTGTAGTATCCCTCTACTCATCATTCTAATTACATTCACTCATTCAATCAACGTATGTTTATTGGGCTCTTGCTCTGTGTGCAACTATCTCTAGGCAATGGAGATAGAGTTCCATAAAAAACGAAAGTCTCTGCCCTTGTGGAACTTAAAAGAGGTTTGTTACATTAGAGCAACCTAGATGACCCTTTAAAAACCACATGGCATTCACCTGTGCAATTATAACTTTTCAGTTTGATTCTAATTCCATTTCAGTAAATGTGTGATGGGTTTTCTTCTGGTTCTTTAAAATCACTGTCTTGTAAGAGTAACCAGGTTTTCCTTGGACAAATATGTTGGTATCAAAGTTAATGTGAACCTGCTGACTGAAGATCTTTTTTGGCCCTAACGTTTTAGGGTTCTCCCACCATGTCTTTCTAGAAGGGGACACGCAGCCCCAAGAGCAACTGATCAACCAGTCATTAGGGGAAAACATCCCACTCGCTCAAGGTCGAGTGAGCACTCTAGTGTCAGAACACTGTGTTCTATGCACCACCTTGCCCCTGGAGGGTCGGCGCCATCTTCTCCGCTTCTGACAAGGTCGCTATTCAGTGTCCAGCTCAGCATTCATGTCCTGCCTCCGGGTGTTGGTGTGGTGTTGTACCTTCCTGAGCACTCGAAGCTTTCACTCATTATGACGCCATAATTTTTAATCCTTTCTTTGTGACACTTAAACCTCTCCCACATCCTCTATTACTTGCATTTATATTCACTGTGCTAGTGGTTTTCTATAGTTTCTGCCAGTGAGTTATCATTGAAAATTAAATTTGGCTGTGTTATGTCCTTTCATCTGTTTGTGGCATATTCATATATAATTTTTTAATTATGTGAAATTATTTATGATAAATTACCTGGAAAAGTATAAGAGAAATTAAAAACTAAAACCTTTTTTGTGTGTTCTGTAAAATCTTTGAATGTTTTAAAGTTCTACAATTAAAAAAAATGTTTGAACACCAGCAGATGGAAGTCAGCTTAATCTTGGGCAGTAGTAATATATCTGCACACTTCTCCTATTTCATTTGTAATTTCAGTCCTTGTACCAGTATATTTTATCACATGTGTCCAAGGTTATTTTAATTATCTATCACAGTTTTTTTCTATTTAAAAATGAAATACAAGTGAGTAGTAATTTATAAAAGTCTGTAGCTAGAATTATTCTTAAAAGTTATAAATAATTCTAGAGCATATACCAATTAATAATAGCAATTTAGGCAACAGCCTTCCTTAACTAATTTATCCATCTTGTTAAGATCCAGAGGCTGTAATTAGATATATTTGGTTCAGTACTACCCAGAAAGCACAACTCCATAGAAAGTTAATGAAAAGAAGTGAATCGGATTCTGCTCGGTTCAGGAATTCATTATACAGAACTGTGTGTGGCTGACATTGCCCTGTCTCTTTTCGCCCCTTTTTGTAGTATTTCCTTTACACATTTCATGAAAAATATTTGATTTTGCTTCCAAAGGCCCAGTTAAGGGGTTTATGTTGATTTTAATAGTAACAGGAAAGAGGAAAAGATTTTTGTCAGGCCATACTGGAATTTTACCGTTTCATCCCTCCTTTGTTTTTGCCTACAGAATGCATCGACAGGGAAGTCCGACCCAGTCTCCTCCAGCAGACACATCATTCAGCAGTCGCAGGGGAAGACAGCTCCCACAAGTGCCAGTGAGAAGCAGCAGTGTAGAACAAGGTATCCAAAAAAGAGACATCATTGTCCAAAAATGTTGGATTTACGAACCTCCTCTTTTTATACAATGAATAGTATTTTGATTATATGTAATTTGCTGAATTCTAAGAATTTTAAGTTCCTTGGAATTTTATACCCAGCACCTAGTTGCAATAGTTCATGGCACGTACTCAGTTTTTGCTAATTGAGTGAATGAATGAATTTGGGTGAGTGTCATTTAGCAGAATGGATGGAAGCCTAGAAACAGTTTTTTGTTTTTTTCAAAGGACAAAGGAAGAAAATAACACATAAAATTGTACTGAGGTTTCTAAATTTTAAGAGAATACTTACTTTACCTTTTAAAACATTTTTAAAATAATTAAACCCTTGATCATAGTGAATGTTTTACTAGTGTTTTTTTAATTTTAACTTGATTGACAATATCCTGTATTTTTATATGAGTTTGATGATAAAAAATGACTCAGGACACATATTTTAGTATCTTTTTCAACAGCTCATTTTGCTTAAAGATTCTCTTACTTTATGCATATGTACATTGTATTTTATTTTCAAAGAGAGAGAGAGAGAATGAATGTATGTGATTTGATAGTAGAAACTAAATTCTCTAAACTGCCTGAGCTAGATGATTTAAATACTGGGTTAACATAGTCAATATTCTTCATGGGACCCAAAGTACTACCCCATTTCTCAGTAGGTGAAATGATTTGTTATCAGTATTCATTATCACATAATTTTATCAGAAATTTGTTAAGCAATTTACTGAAATAATTTTTAATTCAAGGTTGTAGTATAAATGCAGTGGATTTCTGTTTAAAACATTTATTGAAAAGCTTCATCCCTATGAAACAACTGAAAGGTTAACATTTTGAATATTTTTTCAACAGTGTTGATTGTCGCTGATGTAAAACTTTCATTGAGTGTTCTGAGTACCTTTTTTCCTCACTGAATTGAAGGACTTTACCGAATGTACCACAGAAATGTTAAAGATCTAAGATGATAAATGCATTGTTTCAAAGATTGATATGGCATAGTTTGCCATACAGAATACTTCATTATAGAAAAATTAGTATAGATTTCAAGAGGTATCAACTTATTAATAGAATAATACTGGTACAATAAAATCTGGATTTATATTTTTTTAAAATACATACTGTTGATATATATTGTACATTAGTTTTCAGGGTTGCTATAAAGGGTATCCATTTAGTTAATCAGAAAATATGATGCATTGTGAAACTCTTGACTTTCTTTTCTAAAATAGCAGTTAATTCATTGGAATTATCAATACACATGCTTAAAATTTCTTTTCTTTTTTCTGGGAACATTTTGAGAAGATTATTCATAATTAATATTATTAAAACTCTAACCATAACCCAGATGAAATTGTTTTAAAATTTAGATTTTTAAAAAAAAAATTGGTATTTATTTAAGCTATCTATTCATGAACTCCTGTTGCACAACTAAAAAACTACAGATTTTGGTGTTTAACTCAGTGTTACTGGCCATATTTTGGTATTCAAAAAGTGATGTGCTCCTAAAATTCTTTGCATTTCCTCCAGTTGCAAATAAAACACTCTATGGGTTCAAAAGCATATATGGGTATTGAACATAACTCTCACAAAGTAAGATTATAGTTATATTATTTCTGTAGAAATAAGAACTGCTTCTATGAAATCAATTGGAGTGTATATTGGATTTTGCTTTTTTAGAAAAGCACATTTTCTATTGTTAATATCAATGTTACTGTTTATGATATTCATATTCACAGTTGTCTTTCAGGGAAATCATCAATTTGTAAGGACTGAATTGAGGTGGGAAGAAGGGAATGGCTGAGAATGACACTGATGGAGTTATTTTGATATTTAATATGACAAATAAACTAATAAATACTTTTGGTCATTTGAGGTTCCTGAAATATATGATCCTAAGAGTTATATGTATACAACTTTTTAAAAATGTGGTTAACAAACAGGTATTATTATATCTAAGTGTTCTTCTACAAATCAAATAGAGCTGGTGTTCTCTATGATGTTAATATGTGCTTTGGAACTTTTGGTTAAAGATCATACTGTCTGCCATCATCTTATTATGGATCTATTTCAAACTGAACAGTTCACATGACAGCTTTATTTGTCCTAAAATGTTTTTAAAAGTCAATTTTTAATTCGATTTATGAGTTAGATTGGATTCAGAATGTTCTATTTAAGATTGATTTCATTGTTCATAAGGCTGTAGAATTATGTCATTTTTTTTTCCTTGTGATATTATTTGTTAAACTTTAGCTCTGTCTCTTGTGAAGGTTAATGCTGGCTGCAGTTTATTTACAATTGATTAAGTCTCTCCTGCTCTTGTCTTCCTTCCAGTCTTCGTTTGTTTTTAATCTTTAACAAAGTGTGCTTTTCGTTTTTAAAACAATAATTTAGTTGATAAAACAGCTGGTGGGTAAGAATAAATATTTCAAATGATTTAGATTTCTGGATATTTATACAACTTTTTGATGCACTTGTAAAATAAAACAGTTTCAGGATACAGTTATCTCCATTATTGTTTTTCGTATGTATTCCAGGACAATTTGATTTTTTGACTGGATGTATGGGGTTTTTTTTTTTTTTTGTAAATTAGATTTACTATTCTCTTTTTGTACTATAAAAGCATTATCTCTTATTTTAGATGCTAATCATCTAAATAGACATGTTTCCTTAATTTTTGAAAAAGTATTTTAAAGTTTCTTTTAAAAATTGAGAATGCTATCCTGTTTGCTATGTAGAGTCTGATTATGTTAAAGTAGGTTAGGAGAAAAGCAAAGAGGTGATCACAATACAGATTTTGAGATAAAGCAGTTGAAAAAGTGGCCTTATAATTCAGGTAACTCTAAAAGTATGTAGTAAGTGAAAGCAAAGACGTCCATGAAATTTCTCTTGTTGTATTTCAACTTTGTATTCCAGTGTAGCCCTATGTAGAGTGAGGCTGAAGACAAGATAATTGATTGTATAAAAATGTACGTGTTTCTGAAACCAGCCATGTGATTTTTTTTTAATGTTCAACTGGATGTCTTTTGAAGAAGTATTTAAAGATCATTCATAAACTAATCCTTAGTGGTGTGCCAGTTATGTTTTATGTGTTCCATTATTATAACTGCTACCTAAAACTCTAACAATATTCCCCTTCAGAAATCTATAGATAAACCATTGTTCCTCAGTAAATCGTATGTTAACAAGGAAGTGAATATAAAGCTTTATGAACAATCTAAGAAACATAGTCCTTAAAATACAAGTAATTTTACTTTGGTATATTTTAATACAATTAATTCGAGCAAGAAGAAAGGATTACTTAAATAGACTATATTTTGTTATGTGGAGAAAGTTACAGAATAGTTTCCACAATGCAAAGAAAATGCCTACTATTTAGTAAAAAAATGAAATTTATTTTTTTCATTTATCATAGGAACTTTCAAATCATATGAAATACTATCATTTTTGAAATGACAAAAAGTTTTGTTATAAATATAAATATGCTTTTAAATACTTTTACAATAAAAATCAAAATGGATTAAAGTTAAAGTTTTTTAGTAAAACTGATGCTGAAATATTATATAATTCTTAAAAGGCATGAAAAAATACTATGGAATATACTTTTCAAATTCCAAGTATAGTAATATCCCAGTGTTTTTGGTTTATTTTAAATCTTTAAATTGCTGTATTCATTTTTTTGATTAATTTTAGTACCATATTTGGGACTTCCTCATGGTTTGTCATTGCAATTTGTCATGTCATATTATATGTTATGCATTTTTATTATTCATGCCCTTGTGTTAATTCACATTTCCATGTCTAACTATAAATTTGCTGATTTCTTTCTTTTGTTTTCATCATTATGTGCATTTAATTCATTGAAGAGCAAGAAAAATATAACTCTTCCACAAAAGGTAAATATTAATACAACTTTTTAACCATTTAATATTGTTACTTTTAAAAATAATGTAAGAGTTATATATATATAACTGTACTTATTAAAATAATGAGCAAATGTATTAAATAGGTAGTTATTTCCCTAAAATTATTTATAGGGCATTTGGTATTAATTCTTTCATCTTGTGTGCATTCACATCAAAGAGGAAAAGATTACTTTAATATTGATAATATTTTTGCTTCAAAATGTATTTATTCAGACTGACAACTAGAAAACAATTCTCTTTGGAAAATAATAACATATTCTTTGTTTCTGTTCATTTGTTAGCATTCCCTTACTCTCATAGAAAAAGGATTTAGTTCTTACCTTCTATTCAGGGTAATATCCGGTGCAAAGGAGTAGAAAATCCCTGGATTTTACCTTCCACTTTGCAATAACCTTAGTGAATGTTCTGGCCCATGCTGCAGCCATGCATCTGGGAAACAGCTACCTAAATGTTACTCCTATTGGCCTCAGTATTGTTATGCTATCCATTAAATCTATCTTTCTGAAAGACATAGGAAAGGAAAACACATTGCTGATCTCCTTCTTACTATCTTTTTGGATCATATTTTATTGTTGGTCTTTGCACTTGAGTTTCAAGTAGGCTGTAGGCCTCAACCCACACTCATGTGCTGTTCACACACGTTCCAATTTAAGGTTACTGTTGACCTTATAATTAAATATTTAAACATGAGTTTTCAGCCTAATATAATAATGCTAGTAATACTTAAAAATATAGAACTCTGTATAGTTTAATAAAAGTACATTTTCTCAGTATTTGAAAGTGGATTAATGATTGCGTTAATTTGTTGCCCATAGTAACCCTCAAAGCTAGTCCTGAAAATAGCATCATCTCTATTTTATGTATGAGGAAACTCATGTTCAGAAAGATTAAGAGATTTGCCCATTCATGCTGCTGATCAGTAGTAGACTGCAATTCCAGGTCTCTTATTTTTGACCTCCTTCCACTACACATTGGTGTACGCTATTTTAATAAGCACAAATCCCAAATACATGATCCTAACTCTTAATATATCTAGGTATGTGTTATGTATCTTAGATTTAAAAAGAGAAAATAAAAGATAATATTCAATTTCTTACTTTAATATGAATTTAAGAAAATATACTACAATTATATTTATATCCAGACACATGATATACATATCTGGCATTGTATCTGACATATTAGGAAATAAATAGATATTAATAACAAATAAGATGTTATTTAATGCAATCAAGATGTTTCAGTCCCTAGATTTTGCCTAGGTTTCTAGCCATTCTACATTTTTAATTCAGGTATCAGAAACAAAACTTTAGATTCAACAGTACAGAATTGGCCAATGTATTTGTGCTTAGGTGCAGAAAAATTTAGTTGCATTTTCAAGACGAATTTTAGCATGATAAAAGTGTTAGAATTTCATAGGAATGGGCCATTTCCTAATTTACCCAAAAGAAAGAAAATAATTCTTCATTTAAAGCCCTTCCATATCTATTATTACTAGCCAAAAGCTATACTTAGCTAATCAAAACAAACAAAATCATAAGTGTTATAACCTAAAGTCTGCATGAAGTTTGCACATTTATGGCCTCTCTACAGTGCATGTCAATTTGTTATGTTTTTATAAGGTCAGTGTGTCCCAGATGAGAAGTGTTGTTACCCTGTCAACTATTTCTTGGACACAGGCTGTAGAAATGCCTTGTAAAATAGACCACATGACTAGAAACAATCTAAGAGGCACATCCCAAAATGCATCCAGCAAGGCAAAGAGCAGCAAAGGATGCTGCACTCCCCTCTGGTATTTAAGGTAGCATAGTTCAGCCACCAAAAGTGGCTCTCAAAGCCTAGAAAGGATAGAAGCAAGTTCAAGAAATTCAAAGTCAAATTTTAGGCTCATATATCCCAAAGGAAAGGGAAAGTTCACAGCATAGAAATCCCACTGCTGTGAGCTGAAGTCTGTCTTTTCTGGGATATATTGTAATGGAGAATTCAGGTTATTGTGAGTGCTCACTGGGCAAAGGAAGACTACGGCCCACCATTCCTAGTTGACTAGACAGGCTAAGGGGCTCGTTAGTCAAGGTTTGTTTTTGATGAATTGTAGATGAACTTGTGGGACAAGTGGTCCCAGACTGCCTGAGATTGAGAGATCTCCCAAGATGCAAGACTTTCAGGACAGTTCTGGGCAAACAGGGATGGTTGACCACCCTAAATATAGAGGACCAGTCTATTAATTTTCCAGCATATGTTTGTAAAGTCATGTAACTGAGATGTGAAATACTATTAACATTACTAATGGTAGACAAAATTTATTGAGCACTGAATATATGTCAATGATTCAACTAAGAATGTTATATATTAATCTTATGATATTTTCACTACAACCTGAGACATAACTATTAATACCTCATTTTCCCACTGAGAAAACTAAAACTTAGAAAGATTAAAAACTTGGCCTCTTACCAGTCATTCATTTTCTAAGTGGTAGAATAGGGAACTGTAATAGACACAAGCCTCCCTCCAAAGACCTGTTCTTGACCACATTGTTTTATAGGCTCTCCAACATTTTCAAACAGCATTTATTGAGACCTACTGTGCATGATTATAGTAACACATTCACAACTGCAAGGAAGGCTTTATTATTCCTGTTTGATTAAAATAAAGTCAGAGAAGTTAGTAGAATGCCTAAGGTAACAAAGCTGCTGTGAGGCAGAACCAGATTTGGATTCCACGCCCACGTTCTGTCCCCTGCACCACGTTGCCGTAACAATCACAATTCACAGCCAGGATCTTGGAGAATCCCGCATAGATTTCCTACCTTCCCCTGACATCACAGTGTTTTACCACGCAGCTAAATCTTAGAGTCCTGGCTGGCCCCTCAAATTAACATGCACCTCGAAAGAGCAAAGCCAGTGTATTTGAATAAAGATAGCACATCCTGCAACTTGCAAAGTTAACTGAGGAACTAAAAATGTTTATAGTACTTCGTTTACCTTTTAACTCCCTCTTTTATGTTGAAATCTGAGAGACCATATCATTTTAGACTTCACAAACTGCTGTATAGGCCTATTTTAAATTATTCATTCTAAAAGTAAGCCAATTTTTCCCTCTCTGCTACATTTCTTGGACAGTTTTAAAGAGCCCATGAATGTAGTTTGGGGGCATCGAAATAATGATATAAGAAGATCAAAACTGAACCAGAAATTAAATGACTTCAAGGTGAGAAAAAAATGTTATTGTCATAATAAATTTTTAACTTATATGCCTTTAGATAGTATTTCTTAAGTGCATTAACTTTTTGACTTTTGGAAGCAATTTTGAATCATAATATACTATCTTTTCTACAAATATGAATTTCCTGTATAATAAAATGTGTGTAATTTATATACATGGAGAATGAAAAGCAGCTAGAGTTTAAGTAATTAAATTATTTGAACAGGAACAAAGAGTAAAGAGCATTGTGTTGCTTTTTATTTTCCTGTTTCACTAATAAAATATGTAATAATTATTATAACCAGATTATAGGGGCTATGTAAGGATTGTCTCTAGTCAACTGTATTTGTAAGTACCAGGTTTCTATAATACATTATCAGATAAATTACCTGTATTTTCCTTCTTTAAATGTTGGCAAGAACAGTTGGAATGCTAAATTATGCAAAACATATTTTCTATGGGACTATGAGCATTGACTTTCATCAGGTTCAATTTATGTAAAAGAGTGAAAAACATTAATTTTAGTAATTTTCTGTTACATTAGTTATTGTATAAATGGAATTTAAACACATTTTAATAGTGTACTCTGGTTGTGAAACATAAAAACAGATTATGTACTTGACTTTTGCTAAAATAAGTAAACTGTGTATTTTTCAGAATCAGCATGATTTTAACTGTCATTAAGTAGATAAAGGTTTAAATTTTATTTTTATTATCATTTAGGAGATGCACATTAGGCCAGGTGGATCATTTCCTATTATTGTATGTTTAGATTTCAAAGGTGCAAGTTTCTTAATCTTCCAGGACATTGCTTCTCCTGACACTCTTTATGAATATTTATGAATAATTATTGGAGATCATTAGTAAAAGTGTCTAATTTATTCATTTCTTTTTTTGGCATAAACCCATAAATATAGTTGTCATTCTAGCCTTCTCTTTAAACTTTGGGGACCCAGAGGACAAAGCAGCTTAAATAGAGCAATTAAGAAGTTACGGATTTAACTCTATTTTCCCATTTTGTTGATGCAAATATGTTTATTTATAATAGTATCATAGACTTTTAAAACTGCAAAGAATTTAACCAACCCTCAACTTGCAAAAGAGACCTAATCAAGAGAGATCATCATTACCCCTTTCTTTGTTTTCTTTGAGGGGAAAGTGCAGAGGAAAATAGAAGGCAGGCAGATGTCTAACCACGGACAGGCTGTTTGATGTATTTTCTCTAAAGTTGTATGTTCCCCAAATATTGTAAAATGTGGGAAAAGTCGAAAATCAAAGTTGAATTTAGTAAAGTTATGACTTTCAAGGTTGATTCTGTAGCCATTAATGTTATTGGAATAATGAAAATTATAGCTAAACATATTAGAGATCACTTGGTAGAAACAACGTGATCCCCCTCAGTGATTGGTTTTGTTATCACCAGAGAAGCCTTAATTACACAGGCGACTCTTCACAAAAATTGTATTTAAAGTGCCTCTTAAGGAAGCCAGTGCTCCCTCTCAAAACCTGAACATGTTTTTAAAAACCATTTACCTTTGTATAGCACAAAAGGACAAGTTAAATGACAGATTCTTTCAAGAGCCTTCTTTTCTTTTCTGTCAGTGACTAATATTTTCAGTGTTATTCTTGGGCCTGGCAATTTTGACACTGAGAAGTGATGTACAGAGTTGGAAATCCTGAGCTTTGTTTTTAGATAGTTCAATGGGAATAAACATGCTAAAACAAGACATGGTCTTGTGGTTTTGAGTGCAGTGAGATTCGAGTGGTTATATGCACAAATTGCCTCTTTCACCTATGCCAATGGTCCATTTCAACTATCTGCAACAAACATAGGATATTTTTTTAAAATCCCTAATGTAATGTGTTATTTTCACTAATATATGTTATTTACTTACTGCATTTTGTGTTTCTCATGTTGGCTAATGTTTTCTTTTATTGTTTATATTATTATAGCATAATCCTTAAAATCCAAGAGAAATTATACAAGGACACAAGGGAACCAACTTGGAACACTTTTACACTTGCAAATTAAAATGCATTATATTCTAGGAAAATTTCCCAAAACTTGGGAGCATTTCTATATAGTCAAAATATTTTAAACATTTAATCTTTATGTATAGTGTGTATGTGTAGGGGTATGTAGGTTGCATAAGCATTGTATCAAAATTTCTTACTATACCTGCATGATTCCAAAAATATGAATGAATATTAAAGAAATACATTACAGTTGGCCCTTAGTATCCATGGGTTCTACATCCATGGATTCAATCAACCACAGATCAAAAATATTCAGAAAAAAATAATCATAGTTTGCATCTGTACTGAACATGCACAGACTTTTTCTTGTCATTGTTCCCCAAACAATACAGTATAACAACTTTTTACATAGAATTTACTTTGTATCAGGTATTGTCAGTAATCGGGGAGTGATTTAAAGTATATGAGATAATATACATAGATTATATGCAAATATTATGCCATTTTATATAAGGGACTTGAACATCTGTGGATTTTGGTTTGGGGGGGTGGAATCAACCCTCCATGGATACTGAAGGATTTTATTATTTAATTGGGAAAAAAAAACTGCAATGAAAAATAATGATGTAAAATACACCTGGTGACCTTTTTTTTCTTTAACTCCTATAGTTTTGGTAAATTAGCAAATTTTAAAATGCTGGAAATTAGGTAACAAGAGCAAGAGACAAAGTCACTGTGGTTTTCCATTTTTGCAAATATGAAAAAAATTTTAAAACTTTGATAATACCCTGTTGAAATGATAAAGGATCATAGACTACAACAGCTGGAAGTTACTCTGAGCAATTTCTTCTCTTTACAAATAAAAATTCTGTAATGTAGGCATATGTCAGGAATTTATCAAAGGGAACATTAATGAACTGATGAATGCTGGTGGATCTAAGACTGTAATCTGTTACTAGTCATTCCCATTTCTAGGTCCTTACTATTTTGCCACGTTGCTTCCAGGTGTGTGGATAATATTCATTCATAAAAACGATTCCTATTCCTCTAGAGGCTAAAAAACTGTTAGCAGACACAAGTATTCCATTTTTGAATTTTCAAGTATTAAACCATCTTTCTTGATAGAATATTTTAAGATCTAGTTTATAAATTAAATTCTATCCCTATTCAGTTTTGGTATAGCTTATACTGATTATAGATTCAATTAGTTAAATCTTTTTCATCTTTTATTACCTCTTAACCTCTATATTTCAGATTATATTGTTTCACACTTATATCATACTGTTTCTTGTATTTGAGTTCCACTGTCAGTGAAGTTCTTTCTGAAAATAAAATGCTTCATAGAAGGAATTTTTTTCACTACTTTCAATAACTGACACATTGTAGTTGTTTCATTTATATACTTCATTCTACCTGATACTTTCAAGTATGCAGTCATTTATCATTGTTCTTCCTGAGAGATGCACTGGAGCAAGAGCGTGGCTCCACAATCATGGAACTCTCATTGTGTTGCTAATCAAGCAAGGAAGTAGAGGCACGTATTTTTCCATTCATAAACTGTGGTAGCCCATCACAGTTACTCAGACAGGCTTAAATATCCTGTCCAGATGCTACCATGTCACCTTTGACACATAGATTATCCTACGCTTGTTAAAAAATGTTCATAATTTTTTAGGTTAACATATTTATTAATATAGAAATTCTTCTTATCTCCATTCTCTTTGACAGTTGTATTTCACCTAGAATACTTGAAAAATATTTGAAGGTTTAATATCTGAATATAGATTATTTTTTGCCTCGAAACACAAACATTTGAAATTTCAAATTCGTGTTAATTTGGAAATGCACAGAAATATGAAAGATTTAAGGAATTTCAAGATAAGAGAAAATTCATTTTTATATAAATGTAAATTTACAAATAATATCTCAAATATATTTATGCAACTTTTTGGAGGAGTTTATATTATTTGGCATTTTTAAATGATAGTTTAAGGAAGATTTATTAAGGCCTTCTTAATATTATAAAAGATATAGATCTAGAAAAATGCATATAGGCATAAACATGCCATTTGAAAATGATTTTAGTTTGTTCATAGGTTCATTAAAGATCATCTATAATACTAAATTAAGAATTCTTGGCAAAGCATATGACATGAAAAGACATGAAAAAGCATATGACATTAAAATTATTTTAATCTGAGTCTTTGTTTTTAATACTAATACTTTCTATTAGAAAAATTATAAATAAATTGCAGTACTTTGTAAATTATATTTTCTATTCTTGCATACCCTGCATACCCTAATCAGAATTTTTCTTGAGATTTAAAGGACAGTAAATGAGATTTCACAAGTACAGTTTTAATGTAACTCCTAAAAGTATGTTCCATTTTTATTTTTTCTTAATTGTAACGTAGAGGTGATTTTTGACATATATAGATTCATCTGAAAATATATGCCAAAGTTTGGAAAGAAAAATGTATATAGAATAAAGTTGTCATAAAGAAAATTGATCTTGTTCAATAAATTTTTTTGGTAAATTAATGTATGCTTTTTATAAAGTACAATTTACTCAACAAAAAACACATCATTTGGCTTGTAGCTTATAGTGAAAAATGTCAACCTTTCAACTCTCCCAAGAGAAGCATTTTTATAAAATTTCAGTGTTAATTATATCTGAGTAACTAGGATATATAAATTGGTTTATATACTATTACAATATCTGTAATTATAGCTGAAATATAGTCTACAGTAAACATCCTTATCTTTTGATTATATTATACATAAGCTAAACTTTCATTAAAATACTATGTGAAATTACATGATAATTATATTTGTTTTATGAAATGGGAGATATTGTTTAACTCTCTAATATGTGGCACTCAAGAAATTTTTGAAAATAAAAATCTGAAAGACTCCCTTTTTTTGTCTTTCTATAAAGGAATAGCAACTGGCATTTTTTTTCTCTTTTTTTTTTCTTTTTTAAATTTCAAAATATTATGGGGGTACAAATGTTTGATTACATAAATTTCTGTTGTCCCATTTGAGTTAAAGTTATACGTGTGCCCGTGGCCCAGATAGTGTGCATTGTACCCATTAGGTGTGAATGTACCCATCCCCTCCCCCTCCCACCTACTCGACTGCCAATGAATGGCATTCTAATGATTTTATTAGTTTCCAATGCTACCAACATTCAGAATGTTCTTGAAATGTGAATGTAATGCTAGGATCTGTGGGAAAATATTTTATTTCATATTTTAATTTGGCCATTTGGATTAAAATGTTAAACAGTATGAAAATTTTGAATGATTATTGGTAATCATTCTTTTCAAAGTAAGATATTTGAGTTCTCCAGGCTATGGTTAATTTTACTTATGGAGTAATATACTTGAGAGCTAATCACATTCCAAGGACTCAATTTACTTGTAATCATTACTATTATTCTCTGCATAATCATATAAATTAGTGGAACCATGCCTTCTGGTTCAAATTTATGATGAATATTCTATTTTACTTGATAAATTTGTCTTCATATTTAGATTGACATATCTGTAATCCAGAGATGATGTCATTTTATTTTACATACACAGTTGAAAACAAAATGCAAAACAAGGAAAATCCTTAGCAAAGTTAAAGAATGTCCACATTCACACTGGAGATTTTTCAGTGATTATGAAAAAATTTTTGCTGAAACACAATAATTTTATAAACAATTATTTCAGAATATGCATAAGGCACATGCCATCAGCATAAAAGGAGAAATTCTTCAAAAAATATATGTAATATTATGCAATTATCTGGCCTTTTGATATAAGTAAGTAAAATGGCAAGCTATTGGCGTTTTGCTTCTGTTCTTGGACTCTGAGAGCAAGCAATGAGGATAGCATAGCAACTATGTTTTTAATAGACAGTCAAGGGGGTCTACTCATGATTTTGAGTCATAATGTTAATTTAGAGATTTTTCCATCTTTAGCAGATTAAAAGGTGTCAGCTTTCACTTCTTGAGGAATAAATATATTATAACAATCAGTTTTGGAAGGTAAAATGAAGTCATTTAAAACCATTTTGAGATTCATTTTAGTTAAGTTACCACTGTCTTCTTGTGATTTAGTTTTAAGCTTTGCAAAATAAAGATTTACATGCAGCCGTATCATAAACTAGGTAACTCTATTTAGAGAAATGAGATGTTGTCCTGGCAAGGTTCAGTCACTGGATATGTTTCAGACTGCTTTAGTCCAGTAGTTCATGGTAAATAATTCTAAGTGTCTAAGTAACCATGCACCCTAAGAATTACATGATGCTAAAAGTAAAGGTTACAAAGCTATGGGCTAATCAAGGTCAAAAAATTTATTAAAATAATATTAATTGAGAATAGTTAAGCTAACATCATTTAAATCAGTTTGTATTACAAGTTGAAATTATTTTACATTGTTTTAAACTTTAATTACAAATTACATCCAATTACAGTACACTTAACTTACTCAAATCTCAAAGCAAACGACCGAGCATGTACTCAGATGTACCCACACTATAGACAAAAGGCAGAGAGTAGATAGTTGTACCTTTTCTATATTGCATATGGATTTCTATAAATATAACTCACATTATGTCAATAACTTTGTCCCAGTTTCTAATTACTCTCATGTAGCATTTTGCTTTATAATACTCTTTTGACTCCTTATATGTTGTCATTATTAATAAATTTCTGAAACTACATTTCTCAAGTTCTCCATTGAACCATCATCTAACTGTAATAATAGTCACCATTTATTGTCTCTGAAGTCAATATTTTCAAAGCAAGTGTGTGTCATTGCTTAATTCACATAACTGTAATGTTAGGGATTGAGAGCATCTAAGTTGCTTAAACAAAGTGAAACATTTAGTAATTGATTATTAAAACTACGATTAGAACATGAACACTTAGCAACAAATTTCAAACTTTATGTATTTATCTCTTAGACTACTGGTCTGTATACGAACACACAAAGTTACATTTTTACTTCGTTTGTAAATTGTCAGGGCATTTTTAATCAAGGATGATAGTACACATTTATCATTGCAATACAAAAATTTTCAGCAAATGCTTTTATGAACTCCATGTAGTAGATAAAATCAGCAGGCAAGTCAATCACAGATATCGACATTTCCATTAACTTTTAAACCATCAGGGCCTCCTGACAGAAGTCCCAGTACAACAGTCACCAAAAAATTTTTTAAACACACACCCCTTAAAAATCTTAGCACTTGTTTTGAAGGTTGAGTAGTCTGGGAAATTGGCAAAAGATAAGTTGTAGAAAACAATCTCATACAACATAGGTACAAGCTTTTGAATAGTTTACTCTGCACATGACTGTACCCTTAGCTCTTTTTTTCCTCCTTCATTTGTAAAAATGCAAAAATTAAATGCAGGGTTTTGAAACTGGGTTATTTATGATAGATTCTGACTTAAAATAACTCATACTTTATTCAAGGCTGCAATTCTTGTCCTCTAAATAGTCATACCTGCTACTTAGGAGACTAACAAGGGCTTAAGTGGATTATATTTCTTTACATATTAAAATTAAAGGGTTAAAAGTTGTATATTTCATTTTCAAAACTTATGAATTTTATATATGTGATTCAGACATAGCCATCAGAAACAGCAAGCTAATATTTTCCCTTAGTAAGTCCATTTTTAGGACTGGCAAATATTCATGAGAAGCTACTGGTAGAAATTAATGATTTAATAAGAATTCCTCAAAAGAGTGGATTCTTATCAATTAAAACAATTGTTAGGTGACTACCATTAGCTGAGATGTTAAGTGGGTGTGTGCATGCATGTAAACATGTGCATATATGTGTGATGTGTTAAGTACGCATATTTGTTTTCTCTATATATGTACATGCAACAGTTGATTAAATTGAAAACATATTTTTCACAGTTAAACTTGGTTTTACATAATCATTTATGAAGGGAGTTGAAAATATTTTGTATCATGTGAAGAAATAGGGTACTTATCTTTTGTTACTAACATTTGTGTTTCCCATTCTGTGTAATTTGAATCATGTTCATCTTTAGATTAATGGTTGCTAGTATCGTATATTCTGCATTTTGTTTAATTTATTAATCATGTGTTATTTATAAGATTCATTTAATTGAAGTCATTTCAAAAAGCATTGAAATCTTAAACCATTCAGTTCCTAAAAGATGCTTCATGTGTTTTAATAGGCTTCCATTGTGTGTTTTTGCAGCAAGCTTAGTAGTGGAGGAGCGAACAAGACAGATGAAAATGAAAGTGCATCGATTTAAGCAGACAACAGGGTCTGGTTCTAGTCAAGAACTTGATCGCGAGCAATATTCCAAGGTAAAATTAGTAGTATCCAACCAATAGTTTCCCTTTTAAAAATGTGTAGTGTACGTACCAGGCAGCATTAGCCAGCACCAAGTTATGTAAGAGAAGTTATCATTAAATGATAGTCTTGCATCATAATTTCTACCAAAGCCTGAAAAAACTCTCTTCTGATATTTTCACAAGATATAACTTTATTGACATACTATTTATTAACTTGGATTTAATATTTTTTCTAAAAAGTAAATATGTAAATATTTGATATTAAATCAATTATTGATTATAATTAGTCAAATTCACATAAATAATCAAGATATATGAAGCCATTTTGTTTCTTGAATATTATTTAAATATCACTTTTAAAATATTAAGATACATACTGATACTCTTAAATACTATTTAGGTTGATATTGACTATTGAGTTTTATTAGTGAATGACAAAAAATTATGTGATGTGAGATTTCTTATTGATCTGTCTTTACTAACTGATTTCAAACTTATAAAAACTGAAATTTACACATTTTCAAGTGCCAATTTATATTTTAATATTTTTTATGAAGAAACACTAAAGAGTTTATAAACTGCTAATATGTAATAATTTTAATTAAACTATCATAGAATTTTATATTTTATGAACTAATTTTACATATGTTATCTGGTTCATCTAAAAATATTTTTAAAAGAGTATTACAAAAGTAGCAGAAGCCATTATAGGTCAACCTTTGTTACAATTTGATATCAAGAAGCTCTTTTGCAAGTATTAGAAATCAAAAGAAAGTAAAACTACACTAAATCAATATTGTTAGCTTAAAATATGGATCTAGAAAAACCTACTTACTTTAAATAATGGAGGTGGTTCATTACATAGCCAGCAATTCAGTGACTAATACAAAAAAATAGAAATGTCTACAAAATATAATTTATCACCCAGACTACCCTGGAGTCATGCATGTTGTATACAGTCAGTCACTATACACGTTAGGTTAGATGTAGAAGGGTTTCCGACTGAGACATGCAGAGAGTCACTGTGGTTCAGTGATGCTGAACTCCCTAAGAGTCTAAACATTTTTTTAAAAAGTAAAATCAGTAAAGCAAAGAAACAAAAATCGGTAAGCAAAATATCTTGATGTGCCATAGAGCTTCCGATTCCAGCTCTGTACAGGTATAGCTTCTCTGCAGCTTATTCTTTATGGTATTATCACCTAATCAGCTTACTTGTCTGTCTTCTTCATGGATGTCATTATCATTTTTTGTTTTCTTTCACCACAAATGCAGTAAGAATTAGAAGGTAGAATAATTATTAAGGGTTTTCTTTTTTTCTCCACGGTTGGATGCAATCATTTGAAAGATTCTTTCAAACGGAAATACTTCATTAATGCTGGAATTGTTTTATTGATTTATTTCTTAGCATTATGTCAAAAGGCGAGGTCATATAGAACAGCATGGGGAGGTAGGGCCAGTAGCAAAAAAGAGGTAAGTAAAGAATCAGGAATCAGGGTAAAATACTGAAAGCCTTTCTGGATCCTTCTGAACTAGGACTCTAATCATTAATCAGTGCATCAAAAAATCTGCAAAATGAAGTGCTCAGAAGTCTAAACCACCACTAATACTTATAATAAACCAAATGTAGATTTGGTAGATTCCAAATTCCCTGGCTCATAACATTTAGAATTTGAAAACAACCTCAAAATAATCATCTACTTAAGCTCACTTAGTTACCAAAATTATGAAAACTGAGACTTATAAGAAAGAAGGTACTTATTAAATATTTTATTAAAATTAGCAGAGCATCACTGTGGGGTGATGAAGCCTAGAACACCTGATACAGGACTTAGGTATCACTTTCTTCTGCTTCTTATATCATTGAAATGCATGCATTACTCAAGCTTGACTCAAAGGTTCTCATATGGCTTTTATTTACATATAATTAAATTAACATATTCTATCTTTACTCCTTCCTTTGCACAAGCACCCTTTGTCTCATTGCATTTCAATATTTTAAAAGCCCATTACATTCAAATACATTACTATTGCTCTTACTACATAAATTGATACTGCTATATTACTTAAAATTATAACTTATAAATAAATGTGAGATCAAGGATATGGTACTTTAAAAACTTGCAAGAGTATAGGATAGGAAAATATGTAAGATAAAATAGCAAATTATTAGCCTATTTTTGTATATTAAGTAACAGTGGTCCTCAGCCTTTTTGGCACCAGGAATCATCTCCATGGAAGACAATTTTTCCACGGACTGGGGAGGGAAGGATGGTTTTGGGATGATTCAAGCTCATTACATTTATTGTGCATTTTATTTCTATTATTATTACATTGTAATATATAATGAAATAATCACACAATTCACTATGGGTTGGGGACCCCTGAAGTAAAAGACAAATACTCCCCACAGCTCTAATATTTATATTATGAACTAATTCTTAGAATAGAATTTTTAATAGTTTTCAGGAGCAATTTTAATTAATTCAAATCTCTCTCAGTACTTGAGAAATTATCTTTTTTTGTTTTTATCTGTTTATATCAAGCATCTTATAATTTATTTTATGAAGATCTATTTTTATTTGCTATAATTGAGAGACAGTACTATCATAAATTTAATATAGATTAAATTTTGAACTTTATTGTTTTACTGATTCTTTTTTAGTGTCTTAATCCATTTTTGATGAAGCAATATACCTTAGTTGAAAATTCTGCCAAGTTAGACATTATTTAATCATTTTCAAAATGCTTTTAACCAACCACCAGTAGAACTAGATTTTTTTCAGGGCAAAATATTATCATTTAAAAGACCAAATGACCCTAACATCCATCCTGAGTATGGAATTAGCATCAGCTTTGCTTTTAAAAAACAACATAAAACTGCTTTGGTATCTTTGAAATGTGTCATTATGCTATTTTTTCATTGAGCTTATACAGTCACATGCCTTGATGATAAAGTGGAATTCATAATTGGAGTGTGAATTCGCATTTAGGCACTCACATGTTAAAGAGTGCTTATGTTTCTGTAACCCAGGAATAGCAACCAAGATTGATGTAATGGGTTTTGTAGGTAGCTGCAGTGTTTATTATTACTTAGTTGTAAAAATAGCAGCCCTATTATTAGAGCCTCCCCTTACATTAGTTACTTATTTCTTTGCTGTATAATCAGCATAAATTCCTCCTGAGGGTAGTATGTTTCTCAAAATATAATTAAAGTATTTCCATTAAAATATTAAATTGTTAAATAGGAAATTTAACAGAGCATGCTTAATGAAAAGTCAAAGTGATTAAAATTTTAGTGTATTTTTGAAAAAAGTAAACATAATAGTAAAAAGCAAATATACAAATATTTCATTTACTTCAAATAACCAATATGGAGAAAATTATGATAATATCAGAGTGACAGATTGTTCTTTACCTCAGCATAAAAAAATTTATTGTGACATACAAAATTTTTAAATCCTTCATTATATCTATTTGCTGGAATAGCAAAGGTCTATATACAAAAAAGGTTGAGGAAGAGATGGCTTAAGAAAAGAAAGATTTCTTTAGTTGAGGAAATATTTTATGTATATTCACATATTTTCATGCTTAGTCTGCATTGATTAATGTTGACAATTACTAAATAAGGGGAGCATTTATTCTGAGTGTTAACGCAATGCTAAAAAATCTGCTATAGCTAGATAAATTTTTAGATATTAGACCTCAGTTATTTTATATTCTCTCATGGACCAAGTTATATGTGTATGTGTGTGTGTGTGTACATATATATATATATATATATATGTACACACACACATACACATATATATATGTGTATATACATATCATATATAATAACTACATAATATATCTCTTAGTGCAACAATTTCAAAAAATCAGTAGTATAGGAGTTGTGTTTGTACCATAGCAACAGTGTTTAATCCAAGTCCCACTCTATGACCATATTAAGCTTTTACCATATCTACTCTGTAAATTAAAAACAGTTCTGATTGAAACGAATCATGTCAGTCAGGATCATGATTTTAGATTTGAAGAATTTGGTGGTAGACTATACTGTCACATTGTTCCACATTGTATTAAATCATATTAATTTTAGATCAAACATGAAGTTGTATAAATAGCCTAGTTCTGGATATAATAACATATATGAATTTCCTTTGGATTAAAAATTAGCATGTGGCTTTCAAAGATAAATCACATGATAATGAAAAAATCCTTTGGAAAAATAATTTTATAGATATTCTATATATTGAGAATTGATTTCATGCTTCATGTGAAATTATTTAACCAACACGTACACATGACAGATTAAGAATTAAAACTACATTTAAGTGTTTTAGGCCTAACCTACTCTCATATGAGGGATTATTATTGTAAATAAATGTGAGACCTTTCTCTAGGATTATTTAAAAAATATTATTGTCTGGCCAAGTATGTGGCTCATGCCTATAATCCAAGCATTTTGGGAGGCCAAGGGGAGCGGATTTCTTGAGGCCAGGAGTTCAAGATTAGCCTGGCCAACATAGTGAAATCCTATCTCCACAAAAATAAAACAAATTTAAAAACTTAATCAGGCACGGTCGTGTGTACCTGTAGTCCCAGCTTGGAGAGGCTAAGGCAGGAGGATCGCTTGAGCCCAGGAGTTTGAGGTTGCATTGAGATATGATGATGCCACTACACTCTAGCCTGGGCAACAAACCAAGACCCTGTCTCAAAAAAAACTTGTATTATACTTTTTTTGGTACATATACATCCAGATTTTAGCATCATAAGGCAGTATTAAAAATTTGGTATTAAAATGCAAGACAGTTTGGATTTATTAAAACAACTCTAATGTGGAACATCAGAAGATGGATGACTTTTTCTACAAGTTTAATAAACACTTGATATTTTCACACCTTTATTACTCATAAATTACATCGCTTGGTAAGAAACTTAAATGCCCAAGTGTTTAGTTATGTGTTCTTTTATTCTATATAAGAAGTTATAATATCTTACCTTCCAGTACCTAAGAGAACCACTTATATATCTTAAAATTATATATAATTATATAAACTATTTATTATAATTATAACAAATATATTAAAAAGTATAATACATAAGCTATCCACTGTGTAGTCTGTCATAATAAAGCAGTGAAATAGAAAGAAAAGTAGATTAACTGCTTTAACAAATTTGCATGTTTTTCTCTCTTACCTGATGACCCTTAAAATTTTAGGGAATCAAAATCACAGACAGATTTAAAGATACATTTAAATATAAGATGTGATTTATATTGAAATTTTAATAGAAATCCATATTTTACTTTTGACGTTAGTCAACAGTTTAAAATCTGAAATTGGCTATTAAAACCATAATAGAAAGAAAGGTAAAGTCTAATCATTGCCTCTGTTACTTCACCTTAGTTTATATCAGCCATTTTTTGTGAAAATTTATATTTTTTGAAGAAATTTGGAAGATAGAGTATGATGTCTTAGAATGTATGTAGGTAAATTGAGATTGGGTGCAATGGCTCACACCTGTAATCCTAGCACTTTGGGAGGCTGAGACAGGAGCATCACTTGAGGCCAGGAGTTCGAGACCAGCCTGGGTAATAGTAAGACACCGTCTCTACAAAACATTTAAAAAAATTCAAAAAAAGAAAGTATGTAGGTAAATTTAATAGTTTTAGAAAGAATCAACAAGTATAGGTAGAGGACAGCAGACTATTCAGGTCAAATATCCCTTATCCAAAATGCTTAGAAACAGAAGAATTTTGGATTTCAGATTTTTTCAGGTTTTGAAATACTTGTATTGTATATATTATATACTTACCAATTGAGCATCCTAATCTGAAAATCCAAAATCCAAAATACTCCAGTAAACACTTATTTTGAGCATCATGTTGTCACTCAAAAAGTTTTGGACTTTGGAGAATTTCAGATTTCAAATTTTCATATTAAGAATACTCAACCTGTACTGTGACTAAAATAGAAGGGGAATAAAACCAGCAATAATGAAAACAAAAGCAAAAAAAGACTGAAGCTCATGTACTAGAAAAAAATAAATAATACAATTTGAGGTTTTAAGTATGTACAAGTAATTCAGTGAACTTTCCAAACAAGCGTTTAATTTTTGTGTTTAATTTATAATTCAGTCTTCATAAGCTATTTCTTACCATTCAAAGATGTAATATTTTTATACTGAAAATCATCTATTATGTTGATGTTTGGATTATGTTAGATTCCACACCTACTTTTACAAAGGTATACCTTTATTTGGTGTCGGCTCTATGGTCACTAATCTCACCATCTGTGTCTCTTTTTCCCACGATCTGATAATAGAGCTCACACTTTCTTGTTTTTAATCTTTAGTATAACATACATAGAGATCAGTACAGAAGCTGTGATAACGTCTCTGCCAAATCATCAGATAGTGATGTCAGTGATGTGTCCGCCATTTCCCGAACCAGCAGTGCCTCACGCCTCAGCAGCACAAGCTTTATGTCAGAGCAATCTGAGCGCCCCAGGGGTAGAATCAGGTGAGTTGGCAATACTGTTTATGTAAACTGGCTCTTTATCCATAGTGTAAAAATGCAACTAGCTTTCTGAATATTCTTTGTAGAATACAGTTTAGGTCAAATAGTAGAAATAATATCTCATTAAAATAACTGGGTGGGGTTATGCATTTTATCAACTACCATGTAGTATCACCAGCAGAATGTTCGGTACTGTCTACTGTCAGATATACCTTATAACCATAGTCATAATTTTAGAGATTGCTCAGAGTCACATTTACAGGAGTTCCTTCTAATATGAATAAATCCACAGAACATCCCTTCGGACAGCATCAGAAAGCTTGTTCTGTAAAGGGCCAGATACTAAAGATATCAGGTTTTGCAGGACAGTCTCTGTTGCAACTGTCCAAAAATGTCATTGTAATGTGAAAGCTATGCAAATAAGTGAGCATGGCTGTATTCATGTATATGTAGTTTGCCTACCTCTTCTTTAGTCCCATAATGGTCAGTCTGCTTTCAGGGTAGGTTATGGTAGGTATGATAACAAAATATACATCCCTACTTTATATTATGTGAGTTGAAACAAAGTTGCATCAATTTTGTTTAAGTTACCAATAGTGCTCTTATGTTCTTATAAGGCAAATTCCTTACTGAAAGGGAAAAGACCTCAAACATCCAAGTGCTATATCTAAAGTAAAGCAAACTGATTATGGACAAAGCAGATGCTGTATTCGTGCTTAACTAGTTTTCAGAAATAAATGTTTTATTGAAGGATTGATGGGAGGCCCAATAAATATAAATGTTAAAAACAGGAACAAATATCTTTACAATACTCTGAAAGTCTCATATTGTTGCAAATTTTGGTGATACACAATAATAAAAAGTGTCTTGAAGATTCCTTCTTTCTAGTTATCCCTACACCAAACTTATTTGTTGAAGCATCCTGCTGTTATTTAACAATGTCATAGTCTAAAAATCTACATGAGCAATTTCAACTGATGAAGATTTAATAGAAAATGTTTGTATCTCTACTTTTGGTGTTCTCAGCATGTGGTTTTAACAGAATATAGAATTCTCTAAAGTTTTAGAGAGAATTATAAAAACTAAAGAATATAGTCATATTGAACTGCTTAAGATCAAGGGGTAGGAATTATTCTAATAGATTTCTTTTTATTGTATTCTTAATATGGTATTATATTTTAAAACCTGTGGACTTTAACAAAGAAAATCAATGAATAGGACATTAACCAAGGATCTTCACTTTTTTAATCACTAAAAACAATTTACTAGATAATCATAAAACCATAAATCTTGAAGTAATTTTTATTTATATTCACTGTAGAGCCAAGTACCTTGAGTCCTACATTTTATCTTGAAATTTCAAGATAATAGGATTCTTCAAAAATTTGTAATCAGGAAAAATTTTGTTACATGATTTTTTAGGAGGAAAAGAAAGAATAGAGAAACCTTAGGCAGCTCAACAACAGGGACTATAATTATATACAAAGAGGATTGGAAGAAACCACATGTTAGTGTAAGGGAGCCAAGATTACCTTGTGGGGAAAATGCTACCTCAACATATAAGCACTGATTATAACTATATCATGAAAAGAAGCAAAAGAGAGGATTCCTTACTTCCTTGATTCATATAGCTTTTCTTATTTGTGAAAATGGTGGGGAGAGGGGTGGACCTAAAAAGAGTACAAATAAATTTCTTAGTGATAAATCAATTTTTTCTAGGCACTTCTCTATTTTCAGCTTTCTTTCCCTTCTTTGTAATTTAAAACCCATATGAACGAAGAGTTTGTTTTATATAAGTGGATTATGTAAATTTAGGCACTAAAGGTAATAGCTAAATAGGTTTCCCCTTAAGCTAACGTGAAGAGCTACTTTTCTTGTAATCCCATACTTTATGTCAGTGATTCTCTATATGTGGTGCACATTTGATCTTCTTAGAATAATTAGGAAGAATAGAGAGAAAAAATGAGGTGTGAGAAGAGACAGGTCTTCTGACACTCACAAGCTAGCTATCCTTTCATATACATTATTCTCCCTACATATCCTCATAGATGCCCATGTGCACACGTACACACACACACACACACACATACACATACATGTCATAGAGTTGTTTGGCTTCCATCATCAATCTTGTGGTAATAACCTCAGAGAGGATGATTTCAAATGGAAAAAATGGGGGAAATAAAGAACAAAATGTCAACAGTATAAAATCATGAAAATGCTTTGTCTAGTTGATGTGAAACGAGAACTGGAGGCTCTTCAGCTCCAAATATCTTCTACCGTCATAGCTAACTCTGAGAAGAATGGCTGTTCTCGATATATTATTGTTTTTTATTTCTTTATTTTTTTAGTGACTGACATCTGCATAAATTTTACAGTTCTGTTTATTCAAGTTCATGATTAAAAGATGAATAAGACTTATCAATTATGATGATAGGATATATTTATGTGTCAGTAACAATAAGCAGCACATATGTTACTTCCTATCATGCGTAAAGACTTCATTATTTTCTAAAACTAAATTAAAGTATAATACTAAGGCCATATACTCAAAAAGATTATAATCTATTTAAGGGTTTAAAACCTAGTTTTATATTTTGTTCCCTGTATATGTCTTCACTCAGATTGCTCTATGACACAAGAAATGCTTTATTATGCATTGCTTTTAATGAACTTTATTTTGAAGTCAAAAAAGAATTTGGAATACGTTAAAGCATTCCGTAAAGACAATGTCTAGTGCCCTAAAGTCAACAAACTACCTGATATTCTCATGAAGGACTGTAAAAACAAACCATATGACACAATCTTGTCTTCATTATATAAAATGACATAAAATGTTATCCTTATTATATAAAATATATGTAGTTGTTTAAAATACCAATGTTTTCCAAACACCGCTTGCTACATTTTCCTCTTCATGATTCACGTACACTTTATTATTGTTTTAAAGGTTTTGAGAGGTTCTCTCATTGAACAACTTGTTTATCTTTATTTCAATATATGCCAAATTTATTTGATTCTGGAATGTTTTTTTCCATAGGGACATCGATCAATATTTTGCATAGTTCATGAGTATATTTTGGGAAAATATCTTTTAAATAATTAGAACTCTTCTGTCTAAAAGATAAAGAGCTATCAAATTCACTTAAGAAAACTTATTTGGGGGCAAATAAAATTAAGCACAAGACATTTGTAGGTTGAAAAATATAAATATATATGGATGGCCAATCTCTAAAAAAAAATCATTTTCAAAGAGTATTAAGGATTTGTGGGCCGTATCTTGAATATTTTGTGTTTGGGATAACGATGATTATACAACAAATATCTTGTTCTCTCAAGGCTGCCAGTCATGATGATCGGCAGTTCTATGTGAATTGAGAACTGGCATCCCTTCTTCTGGATGCCGCCACCCAAGACAGGCTACTCAACTTGAAGTGGTTCACCTGGTTTTCTCTCTGGATTAACTGAATAGTTCACTCAAAATGATCTAAAATACATCTTATGTTTCCAAAGTTTAAGTATATAGGAAACCTATTGTAGAAAAACAAAATACACTATACTATTTGTATTAAAGTAAATAACTTTTGTAGATGTAATACATTCAGAGTTATTCCAAAAAATTTATGTCATATTCACAAACCTCAGGATGATTCTCACAATACAAAATCAATACTTAATATTTCAAAATAATAAACACTGGCAAAGAATTGAGGTTCTTAGTTTTTCAGATTTTCTCTACATGTGCCTTACAGTTTGAATTTAGTATTGGCTTCAATATTCCTCAAAGAGTGTCTTTGGGGGGGAGGGGGGGCAAGGGCAATACACGTAACCTAAACATCTGTACCCCCATATTATGCTGAAATAAAAAAAAAAGAGTGTCTTTGGATCCAAATACAAAAGATGCACAGAATATATTAATAGATGTGGCATAATTGATAATAAAAATGCACACATAATAGAAGCCAGAAAAAATCATGTTACATTTCTTACTTCTCTATGTTTATTTTTACATCAAACGAAGATGTTCTCTCCAAAAAGGAGCTGAGTTTTCATGGAATAGCTCTGAACTTATCTTCTTCTCTATCATATATCTGTTTCTTTTCAGGCAGACAAACTTCAGGTATTTTATACAAAATCAAGCTTTAAAGCAAGTGTGAATGTAATCCTAAAATTGCTATCAGATATCATATAATTTTAGAAGCTTTGTCAAAACCAACATTTTTTCAACAGCATGTAAGTTTGTAATATATGTTCTCCTGGATTTACCAAAGTTGGCTTTCTGTAGCTAGGTGGATTTTAGTAAACAAATTGAAGAAAAAATTGATGCAAATAGTTTTTGGTCTCTTCTATCATCCCCTTCTAAAAGAATGTTACCATTGTTATTAAAATCAATTATCATTATTTTCCACATTCATAATTTGAAAGATATGAGAGGTTTCTTAAGAGAAGTTATCCTATAGGCAAATAGTAACCTTGGAACTATACATTTACTAAAATTTGGTATTTGATGTCAACAGGCATAATAATCAATAAACTTACACTGAAGGAAATGTTCTTATATTTATTTGGGGATTTTAAAATAGTATAGGTTAAATTATTTGATATTTTAAGTTGTGATTGAGAACAATGATGTAAATTGGTATCTTCTGGAAAATCAATCTTGAAATTACAATTATCTTTGAAAAATGTCACAGAGAATAATTTCAAATGCCCCTTATTTCACAATAGTTCTTCAGTTCAGTATGATAAAATTTAAAAATAATCTTTGGATGTTTTGTGATAGCATATGAAAGTACCAAAATGAAAAATTATTTGCTATTGTAATTGCTCAAAATAAACAAATGAAACTTTTATATAGTCACCAATTATTATGCCCACTGACATCAGATGTAATCAAGAAGGATTATTTTTATTTTAGCTACCCACACCTGATTTTGCATGCCTGCATATTGTGCTAGGAAAAACAAAGTTTACTGGGATCTACAAAAGTACTAAAAAGAGAGAAAAGAAAGTATCATGGAAATTAGATGACAAGGACAGATAAATCTGAACACAGTGAAAAGTACTGACTGTATGAGAAAAAAAATCTATTTTAGTGATCTTCTAGAGTCTTCTTTGACAGCATCTTCTTAGTTTTAATAGTTTAAGGTCAATGAACTATTGCCACAATTATGTCCCATGAATAGATTAAAGTTGTGAAGAGAATGTTGTGCTAAGAATGTGACATGAGCCCTTTAAAAAGACTCTACCTTTATGGAAAATAAATTTATAAATTACTACATCACACTTACTAATATATGACTAAAACATCACCATACCATATGTAAATTATTATACCCTTATCATATTCATGACATAATGAAAATACTGCTTCAGCTATGAATATAAGTAACACAACAGTTTTGATAATAGCCAACTCACCTTGGGACAGGTGAATAGATTTTCCTGGTTAGGTTTTTTCCTCGCAAATCATTTGAGACTGCAGTTTGATGTGAAGCAGCACTGGTACAATTTGAGACACTTCCAACATGTTTTATTTTTATCTTGTGCTGTGTTTGCCATAGATTTACTAATGTATGTTTAGTTAAATTCTGGGAAGTTCAGTGGCATGTAAAATAAATGCTTATATATAAAGACAATGAAAATGGTCATTTATAATGAAGTTTTTAAATTTTAATACAAACCAGGAATATCTTATATTACCAGGTGGGTTTATTTGTGGAAAAGATCATCTGTGATTAAATCTTAGGATTTAATCTTAGGACTACTACCTTTGGGGGAAAGTAACTATACCTTGTTGCTTGTGGAATTTTAAAAGTACATTGTAACATTTCATTATTTGTAGAAATCCTTTTGGCTTTCTTTCCTTTGTTAGAATTGAATTAGATGGTTTTTGGTAACAATTTGAGGTCCTTTTTTTAAACCAATCATTTTGCCATTTAATAGCTAATACAGCCTTAAACATCCTTAATATAACTGGTCTTGTGGTAATTGCAACACATCAAAGGCAAAGGGTCAAATAGGTGGCCTTGAGGAAGTCCTCATTTGCTGTAAATGTGTCATTAAATGTTTATATTTGCATAGTGGAGAACCAACTACTGAATATAAACATAACAGTCAGTATTACGTGGATTGGTAATTAACTAATCGTATTAATGGTCCCCAGTCATTAACTCTGGCTTTCAACATTAAATACCCATTCTTTGGACAAATATTCATACTTCTGCAACAATTAAACTATTATTTGGAAGGGATACAATATCCCTTCATTCTGAACCAATGCTTCGTAAACTTCACCTATTTCCTGTGTCACTTTCACAAATTTTGCTGTAACTCTGTAGTACTTATGCTGCTATATTTTTAAATATATTACAAATATTGTGATTTATTAAATATCTTTTATGTGTATGAGGTAAGCATTCTGATAGGTGGCTTACATGCAGTATCGTTATTGATAACCAGCCCTATCATGTAATTGTTAGTAGTCTCATTTTACAGATCAAGAGAAAGGTGAAGAAACCTTTATTGAATACACATGGCCGGTAAGTGGCAGAGCCATAATTGAGAGCCTGCCAGCCCAGCTCCAAAACACTTTCCTCCATTTAACCTAAACTTTCTATTGTAATTATAGTGCAATATTTAGATTACACAAAGGATATAAATAATAATAAATGCTGGTGTACCTACCAACAAGCTTAAAAAGTCAAAAATTAGCATTATAGCTGAATCCCTTTGTTCTCCTGACCCAATCCCATCTCCTATTTCAGGCACAATCTCCCACTGATCTGAATGCTAGCTCTGTCCCTTGTCAAGTCTTTACAAATTCTAAGCCTGTTTCTAGCCTACATTTCACAGATCTAATGTCTATTCCTGTACCAATACCACTGTATCATAATTAATACAGCTTATTGATATAACACATACCGTAGTAGTACAAATTTCCCCATCTCATCTTTATTCTTTATCAGGAGTATCATGGCCGTTTTTGTCCTTTGTTCTTACATATTAATTTTAGAATAAGAGTATTAAGTTCTCCAAAATAAATGCTTCATTTATAACTATATTAAATGTATAAATTGATTTAGGGGGAATCAGCATCTTTAGAAAATTGAGTCTTCCAACATTGTATGACTCAAATGATACTTTTTCATATATTTCAGTGAAGTTTTAAAATTTTCTCTATACAGTTTATGCACAGCTATTGTAGATATGGTCATACATACCATATATTTTTGATGCTGTCATGGATAGTATCTTTTTTCTTTATACTTTTTGCATATTGCTCTTTTATAGGAATAAGATTAGTTTTTGTATTTTTTCTAATACTATATTATCATTTAAGTCTTACGTTTTTCTGTAAATGCCACTTTATCTCTAGCCCACCAATTTTGGTTTTAATATGTTCATTTCTGTTTAATTATAAGTATGTTTAAATTTCATAACATTTCTAACTTCCTTTATTCACTAATTACTTAGAAGTAATTTTAAATTTACAAATGTATGGAGTATTTTTTATAATTTTTTTGTATTTCTAATATAATTGCCTTAATGGCAGTGTGGTCAGAGTATGTTTTTTTTGGTACTGATTATTTGAACGTTTTGAGGTTTGATTTATGGTGTACTTTTTGGTCATTTTGTAAATATTACACATGCGGGTTGAAAAGAGTGTGTATCTCTAAATGTTAAGTTAGAGTTATCCATATCCAATACTTGAAGTTTATTATCCACACTATTTAATACTTCTGTTACTTTACTAATATTTATGTGTCGATTTGTTATTACTCAGAATGCTCAGTTAAAACCCCCCCAACTATGATGAGGATTTGTCAACTTCTTTATTATTCTGTCCATTTTTTCTTTGATAAGATTATTTAATTAGGCTCAAGTTCAGAATTCTTTTATCTTCCTGGTGATTTAACTCTTTTATAATTAGGTAGTAAATCCCTTTATGCCTAAGACAGAGATTTTTTGTTTGGAAGGCTACTTTGTCTTATCTGAGAATACAAGCTTTTTTAAATTAGTGTTCATTCTTTGAGGGTCTTGGCTCATGGGGAATTTATTTCTAATTCCTCAATGGGCCTAGACCCAGGGCTCTAAATTTCTTATCTGAAAAATCTTCCAAAACATTCATCAACTTATGAACTTGTTTTCAATTCCCTTGTGGTCTTTTGGTTACGGAGATGTGCCTTTCTTTTTTGTGAGCTCAGGTTTGTATTTTAACAGGCATTTGTTGTAATTTTCCCAGCATCTCTAGGCATTTGGAAGTGAAAGGAGTTTTCAGAGTATATCATCGACCACATATCCAAAAATAGAAGTTCGTATTTGATGTGTTATTATTTTCCTGATTCTTAAAAAATTTAATCACTTTAAAAGGATAATATTTTAAAAGAAATTAACGAATGAGGAAAAACTTGTAGGTGTGAAAAGTAAAAAGAATCGCGACCCTAGAGACTTTATCCCAAGTTAGGGGGAAAATGCCAGGACAGTGCAAAGAGTTGGATCTTGCACCAGCAGTAGGATCTAAGGTACTCGAGAATATAATAATCGGGGACATAGAGGGAGAAGGTGAAAGGAGCTGAGGACTGGAAAGCTCTCAGGAAAGAAGAGAGCTCCAACAGAGACAGGACCATTGGAGTCAGGAGGTAGAATGAAAGCTGGGAAATGGAGAACTAATGTGAGGGTAAAGACAGATACAGCTCAAACTGAGGAAGAGTTTCCAGGAACTCAGAGGATGTTGGAATTTAAGGGGGAGAATGGAGTGAGCATGAGATTAAGGGAGTGGTTAGTGATCATTGAATAAAGAGCATCCTGCGATCAGAGTTTGAGGGCTGCCAGCCTGCCCTTAGAGACTGCTTTGGACTCAGATGTCAATCTTTGTTTGATACTGTTACTAACCAGTATTGAGAGCTTCGGCAAGTGCACAATTTCTATAGAACTTGATTTATTTTTCTGTTCAGTCACATGTTCATTCATTTATTCATTCACCGATCATTTACTGGGTGCCTCTTATGTGCAGGCACTAAATACTAACTATGTGGTGCAAAAAAAAAAAAAAAATAACCAGACATGATCCCTAACTCTATGGCTTTAAGTAGATTTTAATATATATGTAATAATATGTGTATAACTGACAAATAATTCTCATTTGTCACTCGTACCTCACTGGACTGTGTGAGAATAAAATAAAATAAAATAGTATATATTAGAATGCTTTGGAAGTATAGCATTATGCTATGTAATTATAATTCAGTTACTGCATACATGGTATGAAGTATTAGATGAGTTACTTTATACTTTTAAAAGTTATCTTTAAAAGTCTTATGGGTCAGATAGCTACCATATAATATGGGACAACAGCTTTCAGAATTTGGATTTGATTACTATTATTTACTTTTACTTTGCTGCATGATGTGTTAGATGAATTTAAGTATTGTCTTTGATTTTTGAGGAGTTCAGTTTTATTAGAGGGGAGGTTTTGAAAGTTGTGCCTATGGAGTGCTTGTGTTCTAATGAACCTTGTTGTGTGCAGGAGTTACATCACAGCCTGGAAAAAAACTGTCCGTGGAACAGGAAAAAAACTAAAGGATGAGGCCAATACTTAGATTGCAGTACTCCAGCAAATTCAACTAAAACAGTTCTACCAGTATTTGTTTTATATATCTAAGGTCTATGAAATAGTTTATTTTAAAGTAAGAGAGGTACTGCTGCTTTAAAAACATAATGTAAATCAAAATATGTGACACAATAAATCCTACTGCTATGATTTCCAAAGAAAAATGAAAAGATGAGATCTTGTTCTAATTCTCTAGTAATTAACTATTTTTGAATTAAAGTAGTGCCATAATTGGGCTGAAGGATTATGAAATATGTAGTGAATCTTCAGGATAGTATACTAAGAAAAAACTGCAATTTCAAAGAAAAGGAAAAGTAGCAAACTGGCCTATTTTGGTCTTAGTTGGTTTGTTTTTCTACTATATATTTTGTTTATTAATTATACATTTAGTATATGAGGTAGATGAAATACTTGTTATTGCTTTTTAGCATTTTAGCTTTACAAAGCATAATAGAGATTGCCCAGAAGAATATATTTTATTTTCAAGTTTGTATGGTTAACAGACTTTATACTACTCTTGATATCTGCCATATTTAAAGTGTTTTCACTTTACCTTTTTATTTATTTAGAAAGTCATCCTTTAAAGCTACATTTTTTTTACTCATTTTAATGTATGATTATCTTGATTTCAGCTAGGCTGTCTTAAAGCATAGCCATGATAACCAAGTGTGGATTAATTAATATTTGCTAATCGAATACATACTACCTATGCAGCATAATGAACAAAGAAAGCACAGACCTTGAAGTGCCCTCATGTTTTGGTATTCACTGAATATTATACACCAGCTTTTACTGAAGAGTTTGTGTGTGTAATTGCATCAAAATTAAATGGACTATAATCAACAATAAGTTAGGATTTACTCTGAAGTAAATAAAAGAGTGGAATTGGAATGTTGTTAACACAAAGAAATGTTAAGTGCCTGAGGTGATGGATATCCCAGTTACTCTTGATTTCATTAATTCATATTGTATTCCTGTATCAAAACATCACATGTACCCTATAAAAATATACAACCATTATGTACCCATAATAATTAAAAATAATATAAAGCAATTGCAGTAAAAAAAGTGTATGGACTAAATATAAGTTCCAATATTGTAAAATGAAAAAAGGAAGAACTCAATACAACCTATACAGGTATTTAAATGATATTATGAGCAACTATATGCCAATAGGTTTTACAACTCAGATCAGAGTGATCAAACTGTGGCCAACAGATGAGTTGAATAAATTGATTATAATTTTATATATATATAAATTCATTTATAATATATTGGAAATACATGAGGATATATATTTTTAACTGGCTATTTATAGTCATTAAGACATCTGAAACATTTCTTAGATATAAAACGTTATTGGTTTGTTTAGTTTTGAACAGAATAATTATAATTTCCACACTATTATCCACCCAGTTCCCACATCAAAAAAATGGAAGCAACCCTAATTTTTAACTCTCCCCAGGTCCCTCATAGTGCAGTGTTTCTCAATCTTATTTTTCATTATTACCCCCATATGATCTTTTAGATATTCTTTTCCTAATCGCCCTCCCACATGAAATTTTAATTCCACAGATACACTGTATCTGTTTATATATACAGTGACCCTATGGAGGACCACTAACCATGGTATTATTTAAGATTTTATTTTTTCTGTACCTTCACAAAGAATCAGTTATCCACCTCTAGTGGCAATATCGCTGCTTCCATTTAGAACGTGTGTTCAAATGAGTTTAATCAAGTCCTATTGATTTTACTTCTCAAATAGACCTGATGATCACAGATTTAAGATTACAGAGAACAGATGATTTTACTCCTTTCAATTTTATAAGAAAAGACCAAAAACTTCCTCTAACATGAAACTAGAAGACACCCACATCCCTAAATTACAAACTGTGGCAAACAGCTTTCAAATTCAGTGAAAGCTGGACCAAAATGAGGAGAAATGCCAAGAGTAGATGCTGACTTATTCAGCTATTGAATAGAATACAGAGTTCTCTAAAATAAATAACGTGGCCTTAACGAAGCCTAACCAAAATTCCCATCTACAATCTGTGAGGACAAAGGAAATATTTAGCCCTGGAGCACCTTGAAATGTTGTTTTATACCCCAGAATAGCAAAATAACATCAACACAGAGAAGGAGCATAACAAGTCTGCCATTCTATGGCAGAAGCAGAGTATTAGATCACTGTATACAGGAATCAATGTGGCAAAAGCTATTCAGTACAATTCATAAAGAAATAAACTGCTATAGCACAATTATAATGTAATCTTCATTGCTAACCCTATGAAGATTTTGATAACAACATAACTGGTCTGTATAATTCTGCTTTTATTCAAAAATCAGCAATAATATGACATGGTCATAGTTCCAGGCATGACAGTATAATTTATATCACACTAATTTTCCCACGTATAAATCCATAAAAGGTAAATAAGAACAAACAATGAACAGCAAAACCGTTGGAAGGCATTTGGGAGCTACAAAGCAGGCAGAAATTTGAGGAGCTTCAATCTTTGAAAGAAAGGAAGAACACTAAGTAAGAGAGAAATTTACCTGGTTTCCTCTGAAGGTTCTTTCCAAATTGGTGACATAGGATATTACAGCCTGAGCAGAGAACAGTGGTCTTACTAGACTGAGAAAATAGATGTCATAGGTCAGGAACTGACGAGAAGCTGAAAATTATGGGTGGAGAGTTTCAAAATTTGCTACAGATTTTCTTAATTTGTTAACTAGTGAGCTGTGCATACACAGGGAAGATTCCAAGACAGCAAACAAAAAGCAGCAGCTGAAAGGCTAACGAGCCAAGCGCAGCTTGTAGCAGCTGCCCAGTGCTGGGGAGATGAATTTGAGTTCAAGTTCCCAAAGTTAGAGGAGTCTGATAAACACCTTTGATTTCTTGTACGTGCCTCAGAAGGACCAAACTCTGCAGACAGCCATTACACTCTGTGAGTAATGACAAAGCTTTAAACCCAACTCTGTATAGGAAAAAGATGAAACCTTTCTGTCAATCAAAAGAAAATTTTACCCTTTTTGGAGGAAAATAATATCATAAAGAGCCTCTACTGGTTTTTATCCACAATATTAGATATCTAATTAAAATTTGTGAGTCAAACTTAAAAGGAAAAAAAGAACTACATGACTAAAAACTAAGAAAAGAGTTAACAAATACAGACTCGATTAATATGTTCAAGAAACCAAAGGAGGGCAGATGTGTTTAGCAGAGACCTGGAATCAATTTCAACAATTAATGGTAATTCTAAACTAAAAGAAAACCAAAAAAATTAATAGGTGAGTTCAGCGGCATATCAAAAACAGCAAAACCAAGGATTAGTGAGCTGGTCAGTAGAAAGTATATCAATCGATGCCCAGGGAGAAAAGAAAGAGAGATATTGGAGGAGAACACAGGAAATATGTGAAACGTGACGAAAAGGTCCAGTGAACTTATGATTTGAAGTCCCAAAAGGAGAGAAAATGGCAGAAGCAATACTTGAATACTGTGACACAGGCTTAGAATTTTCCAAAAGTTTATAAAAGACATCAAATTACAAATCTAAAATCTTTACATTCCCAACAGTATATAAAGAGAAAAAAAATCTAGCAATATCACAATCAAAGTACAGAAAACTAAAGAAAAAAATGTCTTAAAAGAGCCTCAGGGGAAAAAAAAACAGATATTCAGGGAAGCAAGGCAAGGATTTGGCTAAAATTTCAACAAATTATGCAACCCCAAAAGTCAGTATAATGATCAAAAGAAAGAATGCTGAAAGGAAAAAATGAAAACTTCCAGCCTATAATTTTATGCTTAATAAATGCCATAAATATTGCCCAGCAAGAATATCTTTAGGAAAATAAATGAATGTACAGATAGCAAGGTAGATAGATAAAACAACTAGGAATTCACCAGCAGACTTGCCCTACAAAAAATGCTTATGGGAATTCTTCATGTTGAAAAAAGTGTATCCAGTTGGAAACACTAAACTTGAGGAAAAAATAAAGAATACTGGAAAGAGGTAATAATGATAACATCTTGTGGCAGTTAAAGCATACATAAGAGCAAAAATATATGAAATACCCAGATGAAAAGTGGAAGGGGTGTAAATGGAATTAAGCTGTTGTACAGTTCTTGCATTATTTTGAAAGTGATAAAATTTCTAACTTAAGGATGATTTTAATAAGTCCAGGTACATGCCTTAATCCTTAGTTGTCACTAATAGCATAAT
Source organism: Avahi laniger (assembly GCA_963575035.1). Lineage (NCBI taxonomy): Eukaryota > Metazoa > Chordata > Mammalia > Primates > Indriidae > Avahi > Avahi laniger. Next base: position 26,139 of record CAUYSK010059032.1, on the reverse strand, counting down.
AGAAGAATGCACAACTCAGATGCTAATAGTGGAGAAAATGGGGAATAATAAAAATACCTAATTAAGCTAGTTAGGCAAAAAGGAGAAGCAAAAAAACAAATGAGATTATTAAAAATAAACTACAAGTGGTAGACTTAACTCCAGCTATATTGGTAATTGCATCAAAAGTAAATAGACTAAATATAAGTTACCAACATGAATGAAGAAAGGAAGATATCCATACAGGTGATACAGATTCTTTAATGATATTATGAACAACTTTATCCCAATAGGTTTTGCAACTCAGATCAGGTTGATCAAACTATGGCCAACAGGTGGGCTGAAAAAATTGATTACAATTGTCTTTCAGTCAGTTTGTCATTAATTTAAGAATTGGAACCATCTTTACATAGCCCCTCATGTTTTTTCTGAAAGCATCCTCACTTTCCAAAAGATTTTTTAGGCCCTTGTCCTATTCCAAAATGTTCTTCCAGCCACCTTACATTGGAATAATGAACTAAACTCAGGCAACTGAAAGTGCGGATTTGATTGTCTTATATGAGCCATCACTGTGTATTTAGAGACAACACAGTGTTTTTTTTTATTTTTGTACTTCTTTCCCCTCCAATACTTTCAGGACTTTTTAGTCTATGTTAGGGAAAGTGAGCTCACGATGTTTTAATTTTATCAGTTTTTTCAAAATTCTTGTTTGAAATGAGTTTCTCAATTGTCTATGACCATAATTTAATTGATTCTGTGTGCATTACTTGTTTGTATTTTATCGTCTGTCCAGTCAGTACATATTTTACAATTGATGTCATGTCACAGTTTAATTAGTGGCATTTTTTCTTTCTTAAAAATTATATAAACTGAACTCACGGAGATAGAGAGTAGAATGACGGTTACCAGAGGGTGGGAAGGGTGGTGGGGAGGAGAGATAGTTAATGGGTACAAAAATACAATTAGATGAAATGAATAAGCTGTGGTAGTCAGTAGCACAAAAGGGTAACTGTAGTTATCAACAAATTATTTTGTATTTTTAAATAACTAAAAGAGTGGAGTTGGAACATTCCCCAACACAAAGAAAGAAAAATGCTTGAGGTGATGAATACCCCAGTTACTCTGATTACTACATGCTGTATGCCTGCATTAAAACATCACAAGTACTCCATAAATATTTACAGCTATTATGTATCCATAAAAATTAAAAATAAAAAATTCTTAAAAATGTGGGAAATGGCAAAGCTAAGCAAGCTTCTTTAAAAACACGTAAAATAATGATGTGTCAGTACTGATAAAATATTTTATTTGGTTGAATCTATGTAGTTTTTTTACCACTTTTGCCATTTCTGTGTAATTATATCATACCAAATTATATGTGTAATTTACAATGTGAGCCAAAGTGTTATTACCACCAGGCTTCACCTTCAGTACCTATCAGAATGAGGTCCCTCAAAATCTGCTAAAGTTTGGGATATGGCCTTCTCTACTACTTGTAGATCCTGTGCATAGAAGAAATACCAGATCAGTTTCATGTGCATGCTTTTTAAGTGTTAATTGTACATAAGGAACTCCTGTTACTTAATAGTTGTCTTGCCATTCCTGATTAAATGAAATTTGTTCTCAACTAAATGTTCTAAGATTAATTATTCACTCTAAGAGAAACCAAATTTCAATCTCACGTTAATATATTTATCAGTAAAAGATTCACAGACCTTTCTTATTATATTATGAGAATTTCCATCAAATGTAGCCAGTTAATAAAGTATAATTTGGTTTTTTCCACTCTATAACATATAAAAGTTAGAGATATTTTTTAATGTTCATATATATGTATATTTTTTCTTGGCTATAAACCAAGTTTTTACATCCTCTAACTTACTTAGAAATTTTCCATATATCCAAGTAATTTTGTTAATTAATTAAATTTAATGTTAATGCTAGGTCTTAAATTAAATTTCCCTTGGAAATTATGTTTAAGCTGATACTTCAACCATCTTAATTATTGTTGATACAGAGTTTTTTTCAGAATTATAGTTTGATTTAATTATATCATTTTCATTTTTTATAACCTTAAACATTATTGGAAGAAATGTTAGCATACACATTAAATAAAATCAATATGGGAAGTTTAGAAATTCTGGAATAATTTATCCTTCCATAAGAAAACCAACCTAAATCTTAAAAAATAAAATTATATGCTTATATTATATACCACTCATAAAATCTGGAAGGAGACATAAAAGTGATTTTTAAAAAATTGAGATATGATTCACATACTGTAAAATTCATTCTTTTAAAGTGTACAAATCTGTGGTTTTTAGCGTATTCACTACATTGTGTAACCATCACCACTATCTAATTCCCGAATTTTTTTTATCATCCTTCAAATAAACCCAAAACCCATTGGCAGTCAACTCCCAATTCCCTCTTCACTAGCCCTTAGCAATCACTAATCTATCTGTCTTTGTGGATTTGGAGATTAGGTATTTCATTTAAATGGGATCATGCAATATGTAGGCTTTTATAACTGGCTTCTTTCATATAGTATAATGTTTTCAACTTCATCCACTTTGTAACATCAATCAGTATTTCATTTCTTTTTGTGGTTGATAATATTCCATTGTATAGATATACCACATTTTGTTTCTCCACTCATCAGTTGATGGGCATTAGGATTGTTTCCATTTTTTTGACTGTTATGAATAATGTGGGTATGAATATTCATATGTAAGAGTTTATGTGGATATGTGTTTTCAATTCTCTTATGTATAAACCTAGGAATGGAATTGCTGGTTCACATGGTAACACTAAGTTAACCTATATTTTAAGTTTAACTGAACTGCCAAAGTGTTTTCTAAAGCAGCTGCATCATTTTATATCCCCACCAGCAATTTTGAGGGCTCCAATTTCTCTAGATTCTCATCAACACTTGTTATTGTCTCTTTTTCATTATAGCCATCCCACTACATGTGAAGTAGAAATCCCATTGTGATTTTCATAAAGCTGTTGTTAAGATAAAATTATCACACTGGTTTGGTATCTCCAAAGATTCATTGTTTGTGGATTTAGAGTCTTAAGTTAAAATTGTTCTGACTTAGCTATTTCTTGAAAATGAATTTTTCTTAGCAGTATTCAAAGTATTAAAAATTCAGTTTCTTTCTCCCCTGAGGATTCTTTAGTTTCTCTATGTTAGAATTATATAAGTACTTACTAATCTACAACATATAGGTCAATTATAACAGGAGCTCTATTAAAGTTAAGATTCCTTGGGATCTAATATTTGTCTGCTGGGACAGCTATCTCTAGGGTGCACACAAAGTGAGAAATTTAAAGAGAACTAGCTGCTTTAGTGTTACCCCTCGGCCATAGGGCTAAAATTAACATGTAAACCTAAGGCTAGACTGTAAAGGGCTGTTTTTCTTTTAGTATGCACAAAACCTTTTCTTGAGTGATGTGAACTTTTAGTAGCATGCAAACAAACAGATATGCAAAAAAGACTAACAAACCAGATTTTCTGTCATCTGCCACCCAGCTCTCAATATATCCCTGATAAATTGAAATCTGTTGATCTGCCATCTGACAGATTTCATACATGGAGAGATTCCCTATTATTGCTGCCATGAGTTCAGAATGTATTGTTAATCACAAGCAAAGAAAAATCAGAGCCAAATTTGCCAAGAATCAGAACCAGAAACAAATAAACAAAGCACACATAGAAAACCAGAGTCAAAAGAAATAAAACAGAAAACTATGCTGTTGCCTTTTAAGATTAAATCTAGATGCCAGGAAAAGGCATCCCTGGGCTTAGAGATCTCATGGAACACCCTGCTTGGCCAACACTGCTTAAGTAGGGGGTACAGTTGAGCATAGTTGGTGAGACTTCCAACATTATCAAAACATAATTCTCAAAACTAAAATGTAATCATCAGAAAAATATTAAATGCTGAAGTTTTAATTAACTCATTAGTGAGAAAACCAACAGGATGACAGGCTGGTTCCAAAGGTGAACCAGAATGACAAGCTGGTTCCAAAGGTGTTCTATATATATACACACATGTATAGTCATTGAAAAAAAAAAGAAATGCCCAAATAGAATTACAAAGTTTGATTCAAAACTGAATAATGTGCTCTGAGTCAATAAAACCATGACCTGTTGTTTATTCTGTCTACCAGATAGTAATCATTTGCTCTTTATCAGTTTTTTTTTCAAATTAACATCTGATTTACAGAGTTGTAAAATATTTGGACCATAATTATAAGAGTAAATATTAAGTCAGAAATTTCACATTTCTCTAGAGAGTCAAATGACTTAGGAGGCCTTGTTAGGCAATGCTCAAGCACGGCATTAAAAGGTATGGTAACAAGCAACTGTTTTTGTGCATGTGTGGTGGTGTTTTCGTCTTAGTTCCCTTAGTTCCAAGTTTGAATATTTTTTCCTCCTCTGAAGCAATGATTACTCTGAGCAATTGGGTGAATGGATGTCTTTAATGTGATCTGGAAGATTAGAGAAGTAGCAGGTTTTTTTGTTTGTTTGAATACTTTGTTTGAGAGCCTTACTAGCCATATCTAAGCAGGTATGGCAGTTGACAGCTAGATGTATAAATCTGGAGTCCAGGGTTGAGTACAGGAAGGAGAAAAACAATGGAATCTGCAGCATGTAGATAATATGTTAATCTTGGGACCAGGTAAGACATCTAGAGAGTTAGTTTCATTTGAAAACATGTATGTCAAGAGGCTAAGCACTAAGGAACTTCAATATTTAGTGATAAAAGAAGAGATAGATCCTTCTAGTGAGGGACAAGTTTGGAAAATCCATGAGAATGAGGTAGTTCAAGACCAAGAGCATAAAACACTTTGACAAATACGTGACATATTGAGAGGTCAAAAGGATAGGACGGAGAAGTGATCCACAGGATTTTGCCAGGTGGAGTCATTGGTGATTTTGATAAAAGGCAGTTTTAGTGAAGTGGTAGGGACAAGGGCTAATTCAAATTAGTTCAGAAGAGAATAGGAGGAGAAAGATATAGACAACTCCTTGAGGAGATGGTTCAGCAAAAAGTCAGTAGCTGTAGGAAGAGAGGGAATCAAAAACAAAGATGGGTTTTTTGTTTGTTTGATTTTTAAAGACAGATTATATCCCAGTCTATTTGTATACTGATAAATTTTTTTTTCACTTCCTACTCATAAATCAGTCCATTCAGCAAAGGGAAGGATGCTGTAGCAAATTTAGTGATGCATAAGGTGCATGCTGATATAAAATATCAGAATCTTTGTATAACCAGTACAAAATAGAAAACGAGAGCCAGAAGACAATAGTCATGATGCTAGAGAGATTCTGAAAAGCTTTATAAAGCATAAAGCCTTAAGATGCATCTTAAAGAATTCAGGCTTACGTAAATGATAGGACTGGTTTTTCAAGCAACAGAAGCAGAACAAATTAAAGCTAAGAAATGGGGGAGTAGAAGACATATTTGTGCTACAACAGTGAGCTTCAGATTGATTATGTTAATCTGACTGATTAGATCCTCCAAGACCAACTCTCCTCAATTAGTTAGAAGAATTGAAAATGCCTTAACATGTTCTCACTGAAGTGTTCTAGCTTCTATAAGAAGCTATACATGTCCGCATATCGTGTAAGAATGCTTTTCAGCATCTAAACAAGTATTTCATTTTTCGAGCAAAAAATCACCTCATGTAATTTGTTCACACAATCATTTTTAATGTAACTTAACTGCTTCCACTGATAACACTTGCTATCCAGATTTCCCTATTTTTTTCAGAACTTTTATTTGTCAACATTGTAGAACATTTCAGTACTAGAATTGAATATTCATGAAAAAAAGTTTTGAATCTTCCCAGCTCATATTAAACAAATTTTCATGATAGACATAGGATAGAAGACATTTTCCTGTACTTAAACTTCCTATGACCTAAAGAACATCATCCAGAATTTCACAATAATATTTTTCGTAGACTGATTTTTAAAATGCAAATTGAGAGCTGTAATAGAATTCCATTTTTATGGAAATAATGGGGAGAAAATGTACATGTTAATTGGTCCAGACTTTATTTGAATGGTAAAAATAAAATCTTCAGAAGAGAGGTTTTCAATAACCACTATAGGGAATATGCTAAAAAGGTTGATGAGAGATGAAAAATCACTGATTTCTGAGTCGGCAGGTGTTCGATTGAGGATGGACATTATGACTGTGAAATTGACCAAATCTGACATTTCTGCAGATCCTGCAACAGAATTCTGCAAGTAAAGAAGTAGAAAAAGCAGATAGTAAGAGGTGACTTAAGAAGGGGTTGCAAATTTAGATAATGCATTCCAATAAATTAGTGAGGACACAGAAGAAATTGACTGTAGTATTTATCAGGAAAGAAAGTTCACTGGCATTGGGAATAAAAATCTCACGGAAATCAGTTTTGGACCAGTCATATGTTATACTTTCCTCATTAATGTTTTGAAAGAGTTTGCATAAAATGCATAGCAAAATTATCAGATTGCAAATGACTTTTAAAACTTTGAGCTAATGGAAAGCTGATTGGAATAGAAATAATAAGAATATTTTATTAGAATTTTGATGTGGATAAATTCAAGTAATGCAGCTAAGGATTAAAAATTTCAAATTATTCTTATCAGATAGAGGCCTCAATTTTCAGTGCACAATCTACGAAGGATCCTAAGACCAGTCTTGTGTCTTTTCCATAACATATACACCTCCCTGATCTTGCCCTCCCACCTTTCTTAACACATCTCATACCAATTTTCCTCTGAGCTGAAACGCTCATTAGCTCATTACATATGTGACCACAAATATGTTACATAATCCCAAGACTGTTTTTTCATTTGTAATTTTGTTACGATTTATTTTGACTCTCATATTAAATGTCATCACTGTTAAAAGATGCTGTATTAGGTAATGTGTAGTTTGTAGTTCAAAACAGAAAATAGAAAATGAAGAATATCAAGATGGTGGTAAGGGTCTTATAAGTCAGTGTTTGCAAATGTTTTGAGGAGACCTAAAATTAAGAGGGTCATTTCAGATAGATCAAACCAGGTCTTTATGGGACCAAAAGGACCAGTCTAGATGGATGACATAGCTGCATATTCAATGTAATTTAAAAGACTCTAAAAACCATCCACGCTCCCCACTTGCCTGCCCTACCTCTCCTCAACTCTCAGACATACATTTACTTGGCTAGTGGAAAGGATATTTTTCCCTGCTAATCTTCCATGGTGCCTAAGATACTTAGCAATAATGTATTCATTGGAGGAGAGAATGAATCTATTTAAATAAACTAATACAATCTTGGAACAGAGACAAGTAAATTTTGATGGAAAGAAAACAAAAAAGGAGTCTCAGCCTACAGCATGGAAGCGTGGAACACCAAAAGAGGAAAACGAGATGCAGAAGTTTGTGAGGAGATAGAAAGTGAAGGGACAAAGGAACAGGAGGGAAACCTTCATCCTAAATCACTTTGTTTGTTTGTTTGTTTTGCCTCCTTAGCAGTGTTACTTAGACTCATTAAGCCTCAGCAAAAGAGTTGTCTGTTAGTTGAAATCCCAAAGGGAAATTAGAACAAAAAACTGTTTTCATTTCTTAAAACTTGTCATGGCAAATCCAAAGAGTATCAATTTTTTTCTGTATTTTTCTTTTAAGGATGTATATGAACTTTTCTTACTGATTTAAGTATTTTAGTTTTTCTCTGGTATCGTAACTACAGTTTTTACAAAAATGGTCAGTAACATTAACCTCCCCATGGATAAATATTGGTTGTGTTTCTTTTTACCATCTTAAGAAAATCTATTAATTACTCCGTGTTGAAATAGCATTGTTTTAAGCTATGCCTAGTAAATAGTTGGGGGCTGGTGATGTGATCTTAAAGCATCTGTAGCTATAGGACTGCTATTCAACTGGCTTTTCCCCCTAAAAATGTGTCTGGATTACTTCATAAATTAGATAGAGTTTCAGTTATGCTGACCTGTAATTTATGGACGCATATATGTTTTTACTTTGTAAATATAGTTCATTTACCCCCAAAATGCAAGGCAGACGGATGGGGACTTCAGGAAGAGCCATCATGAAGAGCACCAGTGTGAGTGGAGAGATGTACACACTGGAGCATAATGACGGCAGCCAGTCGGACACAGCTGTGGGTACAGTTGGAGCAGGTGGAAAGAAACGGAGATCCAGCCTGAGTGCCAAAGTGGTTGCCATAGTGTCTCGAAGGAGTAGAAGCACATCTCAACTTAGCCAAACAGGTGAGTGATGCGAATTCAACTTAAACATCTCAAGTCCTTGCTGGAGACACAAAAGTTGATCTTCATGCTATGGCTTGTGATGGGATTGTGATGTGTATTTGGTTCTTCTTTGCAAAGAAAGTTTATTTTTCTGTCTCTGAAAATGTGTTACATGTATGAGTTTATTTTTTTCCTGTGCAGCTCTCTTGACAAGGATTCATTTTTTAATCTGTAAAGTGATCGGATACTTTAAGTTAAAAAAAATAAGGCCATATTTACAAATATGCAAGGAAATGCAAAGAAGTATTAAAGATCCAAATTAATTTATATGCAAGAAAAGCAACAGGATTCTCTTTTTCAAAATGTTCCATAATTCAATTACTTATAATTTAGGCTATGTCTATATTTTTTATAGAAAAGAAGGTCAGTTGTGCAACTTGAAATATGGTCTTCAAGGTACTGTATGAAGATAATAATTGAACTGTATTTATTATAGTTTCAATGCAAGCAAAAACCCAGCAATGACTTTTACTTTAGAAAAATGGTTCAGTGGTTTTATGTGAGGAGGAATGTTTTAATACAAATTTGCTTTTCCAATATTTTCTACTGCTTATGAATCTTAAAAGCTTTATGTCCTAAGGGTGTGTGTTTGTGTGTGTGTGTGTGTGTGCACAGAAAGGAGAGTGATTATTTTTGCATTGTAAAATATAATAAAATACTGCTTAAAATTATATAATATTGGTCAGACATATTAGATAATCCATTACTATGCTCAATGCTATGTAAAAAGGTAAGTGAAATAGTCAACCGATGTAAGTTGTCAGCACCTGTTTCTCCTCTTGTAATCAACATTGGTTCCATTTTCTATTCCTAATAGCAACAGCCTTGTCACAAAATTTACCTATACCAAAAAGCTTCCATAAAATCCTTTTTATATCTCACTTGGCATTCTTTAAAAAGTACCTATTTAAAATTATATATTCTACTGGATGTATTGACAAATAAGTTAGAGGTAGGAAATTTGAGTCATCTTAAAATCATAGGATTAGAATAAAACTAGATTAGCTAGCACCCCTCTGATAGATCTGAATCTCTGTTATTCAGTAAGATGAATTGTTCTGTTTATTGTGAAGAAAAATCATTTGTCTTCCTTAGGATCAGGTTTCTTTAGGAGCAGGAGGCATTTTTTATTTGTGTTGTTTGTTTTATTTTTTTCATGATGATGGTTTTTGGTTATTTGAGGTAATAATGCTTTATAGTGTGGAGTGTGGAGAAGGCTTTGACCACCAGACTTCAAAATATTTCGTCACTAAGATGAAATGGAAATGCTCTGTAATGTCATTTAAGGAAACCAGTGTTTCCTATGAGAGAGGCTACAGGTTTAGGAGATGGTTTATCTTCTTCCCCCAACTTTCCACAGTCTGTCTCTATCTCTGTCTCTGTCTCTCTGTCTCTGTCTCTCTCTCTCACCCTGTATCTCTTTCTTTCTCTTTTTTGCACTCTCTCTCTCTCTCTCTCTCACTCTCGTGTCCTCTCTAGTTAGTTCCCTCTGATAGAGTAGAATAAAGTTTTCTTAGTATAAAACATAATAATAATTTTGCATAGGAACTATACTTGTGGCTTATTTTTGTAGGTAATAGGTTCAAATTATTGCTGTCAAAACATTCAGCCCTTTGCTTTGTTAGTTTAAATTTTCCAGTTATGGTCATGTATTGACTTTAAAATAATATCTACCTTCTCAGAGTTGCACTGTTAATAACTTCTATGAAATACCCTACTTTCAGAGATTTGGTTGCAATGTACAGGTTCAAAAAGGACATTAGATCATGAAGCCCCAAATGCAAAATACATATTTCTTTCCCATAGTGAATCAGTGAATGAACTTTGACTTCTCTCGAGGACTCAGTTTGTTTATATAATGGTAGGTTGAACTAGATGTTCTCTTGTGAACTTTCCAGGTGTGAAATTTTGTTTCTCTTTCTGTATCATAATTTTACCTTTCATTTGATAACCCATCTTTAGGTTTCATTCTTGATTTTTCTAAAGCAAGTAACAAATATTGATAAGCCTCAATTATCATTCCTCTTTGTTTTAGTGCGTAGCCTGATTTTTCTCCCTCTTATATCCTCTAGTAGTGAATTTTTTCCTCCATCAATGATTATATTTCATCTCTCCTATAGAGACTCACCAAAAATTCAGAATTTCTTATTCTAAGAAACTTCGTTTTTATCGCCTCAGCTTCTGCCTGTGATCATCAAACCTATGTTTCTGGATTTCTCCTCTCCCAAGAAATAGGCCTTCATTTTAATCTCCGATAAGAAAGCTCCTCTTTGATTTCCCACTTTAAACAAGCTCAATATTTCCATATCTCATAATTTCCAGCCCTTCCTTTCAGTAATACCACAATTTTTATTGTCATAAACCTGTAGAATAGTTTTCCCTTTTTTTAATTCTCCCTAAACTCTCTCTTCTCTAGGCCCATCACCTCAGAAAGACTATCTGGTGTGTATTGAATTTTAATAAAAACTAGTATAATTGATTTTGATGTCTCCATTATAAAATAAGACCATTCATCTCAGACTGGCAAGGCATTTCAGGGGACCCTACAAGTGATTGGATAATTATGGCAGATTTTTTTAATCTTGTCAATTGATCAAAGATTGCAGGAGGAAAACAGCATTACTTATATATTAAAACAAGTTGGATATTGTGTGAAATAGAATGTATTATGTTTAATATAAATATTTGAGTAAGTTTAATGTAAAAAAAACTTCAATTAAGGACTTCTCTCACCGTGAGCCTTTTTCCAATGAGACACCCTGGGTTACAGGTTCTCTCCCCTCTGCCATTGCAGATGACAGATATAAATGTGAAGTGCTAAAAATAAACTTTAACTAGCTCTTTTTAGCATGATCTATTTTAAGCAAATCATTTTTCTGTTTTTAATTAGAAAACTTTGCTAAGGAATATATTTGATCTTTATCTGAAGTCAAGTAGAATTTATTTTTAAAAAGTATGTATTATTTATTATTATTTTTATATAAAATATATAATTTACTGTGTTCTTCAATTATTTATATCCTATAGAATATTTCAGTTATAAGTAATATTAAGTTTTTAAATCCCTTCCTCCAAACCATTTATTCATAATGAAAGTAGGAATAACTTTTTGAAATATTATTTTCTAAATTAGAAGAGTAGCATGAACAGAAAGGTTTCCAGCAATGAATCTAGGTGCTGCTCATAAATGCCTTCGACCTAGTAAGCTTATAGCTAAAAACCTATTTGGCAAACAGCAGCTGAATTAGATTTCAAGAGTATGAAGTAGGGAAGAAAAGGAAATTTTAAGAAAAAGTCCCTGAGCTGGAAATATTTTGGAATTGAATGAAGTTCTAGATAAACTTAGGGCTGAGCTTTAAAATATGAAGAAGATTTTAGTCTATGTTGATTTAGTGGCCCAACCTATATAATGTGAAGATTTGGCTCCTCATATACTAACTACATAATATTCCACCAGTGGTCATCCTCTCTTCACTTGTAAACAAAGGCATTATTGGGAAAGGTCTACAAATCTATGAAAAATCATTCCTAAATAACACTCTTGAAATTATGGTAAGAAGTATCATAAAATAACAAATATTCATGTGTCTACATGAATAAAACTAATACTATATCTACCTTTCTAGAGCTTTTCCGTGTACTCTTAAGTTATATACACGTGTGTGTGTTCCTTCAAGGATATCACAGAATAATAGAACAAATCACATATAAATATTTCAGCTCAGAAAAGGCAATTACACAAGTGTCAGAGTGGCACAGAGCACAGAAAAGGATGGGATTCACTCTCTCATGAACTTTCGATAGGCTTTCTGGAAGAGTTGAGACCTAAGTATAAAAACATAAATAAATCAGGAAGATTACAAAGAGAAGGACTTTCCAAGGCAGAGGGAACAGGACATTTATTAAATGTTGAAAATTGTGAGTGTTTACTCACCTGGGATATGGAGGGAAATCTATGTGGATCCTAAAACCACATGAAAGATTTCTTTCATTTTCATGGATACCCTTCCTCAATATAAGAGAAAAGGTCGTCTCAGGACACATCTTAGATTGAATAAATTTTTTACAAGTGAGACTATGATTTCTGATTAAAACTTAGCTTTTATGAAGAACACATCTATAAATGTAAAATATCATCATCTTTATAGACAAGAAATGACTCAATTTACTTTATTTTATACTACTGAGTAACTATTATCTGCAGTGCTATACCAGGTACGGCGGGTATTTTAAAAATAGAAATATCATCCCCAGTGGAAGGAAATAATTCACACTTAAAATACATATGAGCCAAAGAACTAAATGAGAAAATGGAAAATAAAATACTAAACAAAGTAAAACTCTATGCTGTTTATGCATGTTACCAAAGGAAGGGGAAGACAAATTGGTCAAGGATTTCAGTCTCCCAGAATGAGGACACACACAGAATTGGTAGATGATTTTGTTCTAACCATACAGTAAAATTATTATTTATTATGTCATTAATAACTAAGAATACTTTATGAAGTTAATATCAATTTTTTCTAAATACTGACAAGATTTTTTGTGTTTAGATTCTAATTATGGAAAACATTACAAGACCATATTACAATTTTTAAATAATTAAAAGTCAGTTATGATTTACTAGTAATGTACTAAAAAAAAAAACTGCTATGCTTCTTTAATGGTAGATATTCTGTACATTTTCAACATTTTTCCACCATCAAAATTTCTTTCTCCCTTGTCCAATTCCTTTTCTTTAAGACCCTGCTCAAGACCCTCTAACTCTAGATGGTGTCCCCTACTTTTCAACATTCACCAGTGCTTTTTTTTTAACTCTGAATTCATAGATGAAGCTCTCTGACTTCACTGTCTACTTGCTGCAAGCACAAAATTTTGGGACTACTTCTATTAGCAAAATAATAGGCACAAATTTGTAAGAAAAGTATCTTACATAGATACAAATAAACAGAAAAATTCCAATGGCTTGAAAATATTGCACACTCTGAGTAGAAGAACCTGAACCTATATTTATAAAAAGGCCTTTCAGTCACATTATGCTCCTCACATATTCTTCCTTTCCTTTTATGTTACACCAGGGTGCAAGGAACAGGGCCTGGGCCCCTACAGGCTCCAGCTGCCAGGTCTAGACGCCCTGCAGAGCCTTTTCCTTCTCTCTTTCTCATCTGGCACATTTAGCATTACCTATTTTACGGTTTAGGCATTTACAAAAGACTGGAGTCTCTGCCTTCCGGCTGTCTCTGTTTTCCTGCAAAAATCCCTGAGCCAAGGAAGCATAAAATAATTTTGTGGAAAGTATTAAAAGGCTAATAATTTTGTGGAAAGGAGTAAGAAAAATACAAGGAAAAAAACCCACAAATATATATCTCAATAAATTATTCCTAGTCCATGAGCGCAATTTGGCTAGAAAGGTATGTGAGAGGTCTGTATTGGGAAATAGTTTTAAAGAAGATGTCAGGATCAGGCCTTAAAAGCTCTGTAAGGGACTTAGCTCACCATTTGATGGGGAACTTTTAATCAGGAGAACAGAAGAAAAGCAGCTGTACTCCGGAAGCTTAGACTGGAAGTAGGTGTAGAAAATCAGTGAGGAAGAGCACCTGGAAGCAAGGTCAGGTGGAGACTAGTGGACGAAATGAAAGTGGCATTGAAAATGGAAGGAGTGAGCTTGCTCAGGAAAAAAGAACGAACTGAAAGTAGACTTGACAGAGGACAAGGTGAAATCCCACATTCAGAAACAAATAATGAGGGACAAAGGGAAAAAATGGATAAAGACCTGGGGTGCAGGGGTGAAGATCCGGAAGAAGAGGAGGAGAAACAGAGTCTCCAGGGAGGTAAGAATTTTAGAGAGAGACCCGTTAACCTACAGAAAGATTGATGGGGTTAGGGAGTAAGAATAGATCATTGATTTATGGACTGAATGGCTGTCCCTGACCTTCAGTTTGGATAGACTAGTAAGGAAGGGGTGAGGCTGGAGTGTGCCCCAAGAGTGTGAGCGGCATGGGCTGGGGCCCGTTCTACTCTCCATTTTATCATTCATTTCAGCTCCCTCTTGTAACATCGCCTCATCCGTCTCTGCTTTAATTACTCCGCTCAGTTGGATTTGAGATGGGGCTCTTGCCAGGGTAGGAGGCGCTAGAACAGGAATTGCTATGGGTGGGAGCCCCAGGCAGTGGGGCTAGGGGAGCTGCAGTGGGTGGGACAGAGCAACGCTGCCCACACCATCCCCAAAGGCTGTTCAGAAAGATGGTGCTGCGTCTGGAAAGATGGATAAACAGAGGTGATTCTTAATTAACTTCTCTTCAGGAAGTTTAGCATTAGGAAAGAAAGACATCAAATGCAAGCAATCCTTTTTTCTTTCATTCTATCGACATTTATTAAGTATTTTTCTTGTACCAGACTCCGAGAGAGTACTAGGAGTAAGTAATTGCTTCCCAAAAGTCACATAGGTAAAGCAAGTCATAAAATCAAGCGAATGAGCATCTGCTTGGAGAGTATACTTTATTTATCTTGAGAAAATGAAGATTTTACATTTGTCCTAGGACTTGTTTTTTTCTTCTTCCCACCAGTACAGTTTATCAAAATATTCTCTATATTTTAAGTTCAGTATTACTTTGTAAAGATTCTCTGTCTTTTCCCTTATAAAAATAAGTGTATAGCTGCAGGGAAGGAAGGCTAAGGTAGTCTCCTTGAACATTCTAGGAAATGTTTTCTTGGCTCTGCTGATTATTAACAGTGTAAGCCAAAAATTTTTAGAAAGGATGCAGGCCCCCCAAAAGTTTCAGAAACTGAAAGCTACTGTGGATCAAAATCTTGCTGAAATCTGAATTCTATATTCATGCCTCATTTATTTGATTCATTTAATGGCACAAGAAAAACATTCTGAGGAACGTAATGTTTCATGTTCTTTGTTTCCTGAACATAAAATCATGGTGCCAGAAATGATTCTCAAGTCTGCAAAACCATCAAATTAATGTAAGCATGGGCTCTTTTATTTACGGTTGCTGTCTGGCTTAGGAATTCACTACTGTTAATAGAGATTCAATTCAACTGTAGTAACTCATCTTCTGAAGAGATGCCCTAATAAGGATTAGTATTTTCAAACATACTCCAGCTGCTCTATGTTTATTCTTTTCCTTGCTCTGTACTATAAATTGTGAGCTCAGCTAAGATGTAGATATACTTTTAGGTTAGTTTGGTAGAAAAAAAAATATTGGTTTGAGTGGAATTGATTTTTATGATTAATTTGTATTTCAGGATTTGGAGAAGGAAACTAAATTTATTAAGTGCCTTCAAAGCACAACATTAAGTACTCAATTGCATATGATGATAATTATTTTTAACTGTACTAAGATAATTGTTAAGCATAAGATCACTTTCAGAATGTGTCATAACATATTTTAGGTAGTTAATGATCTAAGGATAAAACTGATTATTTTTAAGCAGATAACCAATTTCAATGCATCCTCATTTAATGCGGAGTGATTTTAAAGAGATTTTTAAAATGTTTTTTACATTTTAAGCATAAAAAAGCAAAAAGAAAATATTTAAAATTCCTACAATATCGCCACTAATTACAAATTCGGTGTGAAAATATCAATATATTATTGGCTAATCTTTTCGTGCATTTGTGTTATTAGTATTGATAAAGCCATTAGCAATAATAGTTGTAATTTATTGAGCAATTACTACATGCCAGCCAGTGTTTTAATTACTTTGCATGTATTAATTTCACCCATCCACAAAATACAGCCATGAGGTACTATTATTATTCCCACTTTACTGGTTCCATTACTTGTCTGAAGCCACACAACTCTTAGACGTTGAAGTAGGATTTATGTTCTTAACCACTGTGTTGTAATCCCATGCAACTGTATGTACACACAGAGATATCTTTTTTATATAGCTTTTTAAAACAACCATAGTTTTATAATATTTATTTTATTCTATTATCTTACCTCTTTTTGTTGTTTTTTACTTTTAAAAAAGGTGCATTTAGGACACAATTCCAAGGGCTTTGTACCTCGTACCAGGGTGGATTGGAACGAGCTGGATCGGCTCAAGAGAGTTAGATCTTAAAATCTTTTGTATCTCTAGTATCTGAAAGTTTGTGGACAGTAGGAAGAAGAAGAATGTCAGAGATGAGGATACATGATGTTGCCATTTACTAAGAAGGTGATTACTGGTAAAGGGCCATATTTGCCAGTTCTGGCCATATTGAGCATATAAATGGCAATTGAAATCAATAAAGTTGCTTAGGAAGGAGATGGAGAATACAAGGAAAGAGGATCTGGAAAAGACGGCTGAAGAAAACAAAAAGTCAAAGGGCCATTTTGAACTTCAGTTTTCCCAACTATAAAAATGGAATAATAAATGGTACCTACCTCAGAAAACTATTGTGAAAATTAAATGAAAAATTTCATAAGCAGTTTATCAAGGTAGCTGACACACAAGAGATCAATAATCATAATAATAATTAGCAATTTTAATAATTCCGAGAAACCAAATAAAAGGGCAGTAGGTAAAGAACAGATAGCAGTGACATCATTGATAAATGGCAATCATGGGATGTAATGTGGAGAATGTTTTCATCTGTTCATTAGGTATAGTTAATAGAATACAAATCCTTAAGATTTAACACTTGAGTTCTAAGTCTGAGTTTCTCAAAGCTCTTCCTGTTAACTCTACCTTCTGTGATCTGGTGAAATCTGTCAGTCTTGGCCTCAGTAAATTGCACTCGCTCATATCTACCACTTTGTGCACACACATGAAAGGTGTTTGTGGACACCCAGAAGTATGCTGATCCCAAATTAGGGATAAGCTGCAAGACAGTGATCCAAATTCTCTCTTTACCAGCTCCTCCCTCCGCTGCTCTGTTACTCAACCTTTATTATATTAGGTCAGGGGTCGGCAAACTCTGGCTCCAAGCCTGCTTTTCTTGTTGTTTATGATGCGTGAGCTAAGAATGATTTTTATGTTTTTTAAATGGTTTTAAATGGTTGAAAGGTATAAAGAATAATATTTTGTGACATGTGAACATTATATGAAATCCAATTTCAGTGTTCATAAATACAGTTTTATTCAATACAACCATATTTATTCATTTACATTCTGTCTGTAAATGTACATTCTTTCAGGCTACAAAGTCAGAGACCACTTGGCCCACTAACCTAAAAATATTCACTATTTGGTTCTTTAAAGAGAAAATTTCTGAATCTCTGTTCTAGGCCAAGAACTTAGTGCCAGCAATGCAGAAGGCAACATTAGTGAACAGTGATCATTTCTATTATTGTTCTTTGCTTCTCAGAATCAGGAGTTAACTTACCCTACTACCATGACTTTATTTTTTTTCCATATTCCTGTCGTGTTTACATTTACACCATGAGCCTATTTATCTCTCTCACTAGACACAGTGATTCTCCACAATGAAGACTTATGCCCCCGTGGATAAGACTCTACAGATCTTCAGCTTTGCCCTAAAAATTGACTTCTGACTTAGCTGCTTACATAAAGCAGTAAAAGCACTTCACTCAACTCTAAGCTTCCCAGTTGGGTGTTCAGGGACTGTATCTGTTATTTCACTGACAGTTACTTCCCTGCCACTTAGCACAAAGCCTGTACCAGACACACAAAAGTTTACTTGAACGAAAGAAACTTTTAAAAGAGTCTTCTGTACTCTAACTTTTTTCATAAGCCACTCAGTCTTCCTCTCACTCTAATCTGAATTCTGCCCATCCAGTTCTCCCAAAACATTCTTACTAAGGTCACAGAAAGTTCTTAGACATGAATTTATTTGGATAATTTAACCTATGGTGTGGGTCATAGGTATTGTGCAGATGTGAAACCAATGAGCTGTGTATGACAGAAAATTATGAGTTAAAAATGTCCACTTTTTATTTGACATGAGTAAATGTGTTTTATTTATTTCCTTTCTCTCAAATGTGTAACTTCATTTCTGCTATGCTCCAGACTTAGCTTCCTGAGGTTCACAAAACAGGCCTTAAAGCTTCTTTTGTTGACTTTTGCAGGTGCTAATCTCTCTAGTGGGAAAGTTCTTAATCTGTCATCTTGCCTGTCAAAATCCTCTTCATTCAAGCCCCACCCGAATTTCAACTTCTTACCAGGGCCAAAAGTAATTCTCCTAAGTCCTATAAGGCTTTTTTTTTTTTTTTTTTTTTTTTGGCTCTCATATCGTGCTGCTTAAATACTTCTTTGACCCATAAATGTCTGTGGAGGTCTTGTCACAAGATGAACTTCAAAGTTTCTCAAGGGTTGCAACCATGTGTCATGTGTTTTTTTGGTCTTGCGCAACAGTACCTTTAATGCAAAAGAATTACAATAAATGTCTTTTGGATGAGTAAGTATGATGCTTGCTCAGTTAAAATGTCATGTTCAGATACTAATTAATTGATCATATTATGGTATTTAATTTAACATTGTGACAAGTTGTTCTTAGTGGGTAAATTTTAAAGGCAATTTTTCTTCTATTTTGGGTTTTGTTATTTCTAGAAATTGGCTGAGTGCAGTGGCTCATGCCTATAATCCTAGCACTTTGGGAGGCTGAGGCGGGAGGATTGCTTAAGGCCAGAAGTTCAAGACCAGCCTGGGCAACATAGCAAGACTCCATCTCTACAAAACATTTAAAAAATTAGCCAGGCATGGTGGTGCATTCCTGTAGTCTCAGCTACTTGGGAGGCTGAGGTGAGAGGATCACTTGAGCCCAGGGATTTGATGCTGCAGTGAGCTGTGATTGTGCCACTGCACTCCAGCCTGGGCAACAGAGCCAGACCCTGTCTCCAGAAATAAAGAAAGAAATTCTTTTTTATTTTTAACAAGTACAGTTGCCCTTTGAACAACACGGACTTGAACAGCAAGAGTACACTTAAATACTTGGATTTTTTTCAACCAAATGTGGATCTGAACTGCTGTATTCTTAGGAATTAAAAATCCTTCTTAAGGAGGGCTGACTTAAATTTTGGTATACACAAGGGGTCCTGGAACCAACCCCTGAGTATACTGAGGGATTACTGTAGAACTGATTTATGTATTATTATGCCACTTCCTTTTCCTTTTCTTTCTCATCTTATATATCATTTGAACATTTATCTGGATACGTTTAATCAATTAATTCCACCTTTTGGCTTTTAGGTATTAACTCTTCTATAGACAAGAGCATATAATTATCATTTTAAGATTTTGAGATAGTAAAATCTGGTGCTGATGATAACTACTTTACCATTACAGTAAAAGTCAAATAAAATAACGTTTTATTAGAAAATTACTGAGAGATAAAAATTTGCATTTATGAGGCATAATAGATAATGATTGATAAAGACATTATGTGTTGCCAACATTCTTCTACATATGTTACTTCACTTAATAAAAATCTGTTAACCGTATGAAAATACTTCGGTAAGAAATGCAAAAATGTCCATTTTTTTTGGAAGTCTGTCTTTGTTGAGGGATAGAGACAGAGGATATTTGTGAATAAGGAATCAATTGTAATTGCTTTTTAAATAAGCTAGCAAATTCTTATTTGAGAAATAAACTTCTGGTATTGGGCCAGCACATTGTGATACTTATTACAAAATCATTTACATTGTAAGGATTCTTTTCTTATAACCAAAGAATTTGGTACACACAATGATTAGTCATAGTTTTAGTGAAGCTTAACAGACTTTATGTTCTGAGGACTAAAAGGAAATGAAAACATTCTGTATTCCAGAATCAAACTCAGTACCCTAGGATGTTTTTGTAAATGGAAATACCGCATTTCTTTTGCTCTTAATTTGCAACTATAAAGTTTCCAACAAGCAAACGAATAGCAAATAATACTGAGAAAAGTTTCAAATGAAAAAGATTAAAAATTATATATAATAACTAAATAAATTTACATTTATAAATAGACATATAGTTACTTTGAAACACTTTGCTACTATCTAATGATGTAGTGATGTAGAAGTATATTAACTGGGTAATATAAAAAATTATTTGACATCTTAATATGTTTATCACTCTAAATTTAAAACTGTAAGAAAGAATTGATCTGTCTACCTGCATTACAGAAACTAAAAATAGATGTAAAGCCTCTAATGAGGGAGGGTTTTTGAAAGGAAAGGGTACTGATTGGAAACCCACAGGAAAAATAAAGCCAAGAGATAGTTAATCAACTCTAGATGATTCAACCTGCTACTAAAAATGCTAGTTCCTATTTAGTTTCTACCTCAGGAAATTTACCCAAGCTGTTGTTCAATTGTTTTTAAAAAGGAAAAACAAAAAGAATGAGAAGTCGTCATTTTAAGAAATGATTACATAAAATTTCATGGAGATTATTTATAGAGTAGTATAAGATTCTGTGATCTTCAGCAAATCAGTGAAGAAAACATACTAATTGTCATATATATTAGACTTATTGAGAAGGCTGATAGTATTAGCAAGATCAGAGTAAGATCAGTTTACCTTCAAAGCAAAAGTTTACCCTAAGTTCAGTTCTTTGGCTTTCTATACTGCTTAATAACTCTGTCTTCTCATGTATCATTCTTCATTGTCTCTTTCAAAGTAAAGACTGAAAAGTATTATATTTTACGAGAAAAAAATCATTCACTTTCTTAAATCATTAATTAATTTTAAAAATCTAATTTTTGTACACAGAAAAAATGAGGGAATAAATGGCTAAATTTAAATATTTTGATGTTGGCAGTAAATGCATTGACCAGGTTGATAAAGCACATCTTTTCCAGGGTGTTTGAATTTGGTCTAAGTGCAATTACAAATATTGATTTTAATTTCCAAGGTGTGTGTGGCGTGAATGATGGGTCCCATGGTGCCTGAATCAAAGTTGCCCTATAATCACAGAGCTCTGTTGGCTCCCCTTTGCCAGTGGTGCTGGAGGCAGAAGCCTGTCTCCTCAAGACCTCTGCCTGTGCTTTTCTCTTCATATTCAGCACGTCCTAGATTCGCTGGCCCAGATAGCACAATTCAGCACGCAGCTTTTTATTTCACTCTGTAAATGGCTTAGCGACATTATTAAAAGCAATGCCAGTTGTCTATTCTTTTGTTCTGCTTTTATGTTTTTACAATTGTCACTCATTGCATACCCTTTAGCTAAACATTTGAGAAGAGCCTATGCCCTGTAGAACTCAGCACTGAGCACTCTTCATGGTATGTAAGAAATAAAAACATTTTCTTTGCCCTGGAGTAATTTACAAGCTCATTTACTAAGCAGTATATCAACAGGCAAAGAACAATCTTCTTTTTATAGAACTTTACAGTTTACAAATCCCTTTCATGCTCACCATTCTGTGAGTGCAAAATTATTGAAAGCTTTTAAAATAACAGCCTGAAGAGATTAGGAAAGGTTAGGAATGCATTAACTGAGGAAGGCTTCCTAAAGAAAATGACTTTTACAGTTAAATGTGATATAAATATCTGCTCTTTAGTTCTCATGGTTTCCATAAACTTTAACATATTCTTTCCCATCCAGAAAATAATTGTAAGAATTAATTTTAAAGAAGCACAAATGTTTCAAATTTTACATACATGACACCTGAAAGTCTAATTTTTTGCAGCATCTGTTTTTAGTAGCATTTGTCTTATTTATTCTTAGTTATATCCTACTCACCTCCCCAAGGTATAAAAAAAGCCATTATTTCTGTTTTCAGCTTTACATTTTTTCTCCACCATCAAATCTTTAGGTAAGTAGGACCTGAAACCAGCAATTATTCCCTGCTGAACTTAAGTGGCTACTGTTTTTATTCCCACTCATTACTGGCAGTCATGTTTATGTGATGCCAAACATTTATTTCATTCTCTTCTTATTAAGTGGTTAATAGTAACTAGTAAGAATGGCTAATACTTGTTCAGTCCATATTATGTGACTGCTCCTATGTAAACTGCATGCTGCGCATGATCACATTTTATCCTCAACAATCCTATGATGTTGTTCCAAGAGCCTATGACACAGGACAGTGATTATCTCTGGATTTTTCAAGGGAAAAATAGAAGCTGAGAGAAATTAAGTGACTTGACCAATGTCACATGGCTAGCAAATGGCAGAGAGAGGATTTGAACCTTTGTCTGTGTGCCCAGAGCCTCAGTCCTTAACCACTGTACCATATGGCCTGAGTATATTTAAAGTATTGTTATATGCTTGTTAAATGTGTAAATACCTGTAAATATCCAGAATGTCCAGTGTCAGTATTTAGCATTTTGTCATTTCTACAGAAGTTGATGTAAGTAGAGAAATATTTGGTTTAAACTTTATTTTCTTTTACGGGGAGAAAATTATAAAATGTATGTCCACAGAATTTTATACCCTTAGACTAAGCTGAAACACACTACCACTATTTCTTCTTCTTTAGTGATATGCCTCACTTTATTCATCCCATTTGACTCATCAGGAAACTGAAACATAGAGGTTACATAACTTGCCTGTGTTCACATACTCAGAGCAGAGCTGGAATTTGAACCCAGCAGTTGGACTACAGTCTGTGCTGTAAATGGGGCATGTCATTGAAGTTGGTACCAGAAGCGACACTGCCAGCAAGCCACCTGAGTCTGCACCGTTACACCACATGGCAACCAACTTGATGGACAGTGCTACCGTAAAATGTGCAAAGACTCAAACACAATCGAATTTCATTTCTTGTTGCTTTAACAAAAACGAGTTTGTTAGACATCTGTGAGTTTAGTAAATTCCACTGGGTTTTTCTATTGAGAAGGGAGTGTATGAATGTGAAACCATACCTCAAATTATACCATCTTCTCTCAAAGTAGTATGTAATATATAGAATGGTGCTGATTTTTCTCTGCAGCATGTTACTGCTTTCTGGTTATCAAAAAAAAAAAAAATTTCCCTGGAATGGATGGAAAGGAGGTGGAAAATGGAAATGAGGGAAGAAGAGATTAAAAGACTGTGTGTACAGACATGTAAGAGATTCCCTTTGGTCCATGTTATCTGAACCACGTGTAGTAAGGCACAAGGAGAAAGCACTGTTGGTCCTACAGGAGAAGGTGCACGGGTAGGAGGAAAGTACGAGGCAAATTATCCACAGGGGTCACCTAATAGCGCTAAACCAAGATCAAGTTGGTTGTATTGGGAAGGAGATGGGAAAGTTCTTGTTCATATCTTAAAAAATGCCTCTGTATACTTACAAGAAAACTGGATTCATTTGTTCTGCTTATTTAACTGATTCATTTATCCACAGGGCTAAGCCTAGTTATAGATATTAATAAAGGATGGGTTTATTGGGTACTTACTATATGCCAGACTGGCATAATTCTAGCGCTTTAAATCAGGTACCATTATTATCAGCATTTTTTAGATAAGGAAACTCAAGCTCAGAAAGATTAAATAATTTTCCCGGAGTCATATAGCCAACAACTGATAGGTTCAGCATTCAAGTGGTAGAATTTATATTCTTAGCCATCATACTATGCTATCATCTTCAAGTAATTTAGTATATTAGTTAACATAATTCTAGCTGCTATGAAAATTGACCCTAAAATGTATAAAGGCTCAAATTCAATAAAATTCTACTTATTGTTCATTTAACAATTTGAGGCACTTGCCATTGTTGGCACTTAGTTCTCCTCTGCGCAGTGGTTCAGGTACATTACATTTATGCCTTCTTTTCATCTGAATCCATATGGCAGAAGGATAAAAGAAAAATGGAGAAAGTACATCTGATTCTTAAAAGCCTTGTTCTAGAAGTGCCACACATCATTTCTGTTAGTATTCTTTGCAGTGCCTAGATGCTGGGGGTGGGGGCTGGGAAAAGCAATCCCTGGCTGAGCAGCCACTCACTATACTATGAATTCTGTACAGTGGAAGGAGACAAACCACTAACTGGCTCTCACACACGTGACTTTAAAAAAATCTTTCATTATAATTAATTAAATCACTTGGGAGTTTAAATTATTTTCTAAAGAAGAGTCTGAAAATAGTGGTACTTTCTTATGTTACTATAAGACTACTTTCTTATGTTGCATTGCCAATGCACTTTGGGAGCCTCTTTGTCCCATTTTCAAAGCCTGTCAGATTCCAAAACTGGCCCCAGGATTTCTGTTCATTCCTCAGTTTTGAATTTTCCTAACCTCTTCCGACTCTTGGAGTCCAGCTTCCTCTGTGCCATACCGCATAGACTATGTAAATCTCAGTCATTTATTTGCTTTTTAAAACAAAACAGAACACTTAGCTTATCTCCAGATTTCATGAGTTTGATAGACTTTGATGACAACTCTGTTGGTAATGGAGGGCATTGAAGGAAAAAGGTGATAGAAAAGTGATCGTGTCACAAAGAACACATAATTTTGCACTCTGTTTTTCTCTCTTCTCTCCCTCATATCTGCTGCTCCATCGCTTCTCCAGGCTTGTCTATGTCTACAAATAACAGACATGTACATTTATGTATCATTTACTCTTCCAAGTTGTTTTATAAATATTAATTTATTTAATATTTAAAATCGGCCTATGAGGTTATGTTCTATTATCTTTTTTCCTGTTTACCAGTGAGAAAACTTAGGTGCAAAGATTAAGTAACTGGTGGATGTCAGGGAAAGGATTTGAACCAGGCTGTGTGACGACAGTCTGTCCTCTTTACCATTAAGTTATTCTGCCTCTCAGTGGGGACAGTTTTCTCACTAAGGAGAATTCTGTTGCCAACTCTTAAGCTAGAACTACATTTTGTTAAATTCATTCCTGACACTAAGCCAATTTTTAATCTCTTAAGTATTTACTGTAGTTAAAACAATTGTAATGACTACATAGCACTTCTTTAACAAAAAAGTAAAATGTGTTATGCAGTCTGGCATTGGATATTACTTACATTTTGTTCCTTGGAAGCTTTATATCCCATGCTCAGTGTTAGTTCCTAAGAGTAACAGAGTTGCTATTGATTGTTTTAACTATAGGAGATTTGATTTATTTGTAATTTTTCCTAGTATTCTTTTGCTATCTAGAAAATAAAGATATTAATGGATATATTTAGTTTTATTCACCTTGCATTTTTAAACCCATAAAACATGTAGCCACATCCCGGTTTACTTAACAGCCTCTTTAGTTATTTAGTTACATAAGTCTGGGACATAAGTCTGGGCCAAGAAGTAAGTCTAAATATCACCAGAGGCCTGCCTGTTGCTACTTTGTACATAGAACACAGCTGCCAGTATTGCTTTTCACTGTTTATTTTTTTTTTTGAAAAGTCATTTCTTTTGTGATTGATGACATGTTAAAATATTAAACATGTGAGCAAAGTTCATAGACCTATATAGCAAAATTGGGGTTGGGGGAACTATTACACGTTGTAATTGTGCATCCAAAGTGCCATCATCCGGTATGGTAAACAATACAATGTAGAAAGAAGAATGAATACTTTCACTTTGTATACTTAGCTAAAGTTTTATTTTATTTTTTTAAACAATAGTTGTATCACTTTATAATTTTTGTTTTGTTTTTCAAAGCAAATTTATTATTTTTTTATTATTATTATTCCAAGGTATTGTGAGGGTACAAACATTCTAGTTACACTTTATGTCTTTGCCTCACCCAAATGCGGGTTTAAAGGCATGCCCTTCCCTCCCTTTAGTGCTCCCCGTGTCCTTTAGTTGTAGATTTGCCTCCCCGTCCCCCTAATCCCTAGAGAGAATTTCTGCATGTGATCACCCTAGTGTTGATCAGTTAGTACCAATTTGATGGTGAGTACAAATGGATGCCGTTCTTCTGCTCTTGTGGTGCCTCACTGAATAATGGGCTTATGATTGAGTATCTTAACAAATCTTTTGTAGAAGGAGGGAAAACTAAAGTAAAGCTAAAGGTGCACTTAATTGCTTAAGAAGCAGCAGTCACCCTTAGG
>CAUYSK010059031.1:0-10839 GCA_963575035.1 Avahi laniger | reverse complement strand
CAATTAATTTCTTTCTATTTTTGGTAGAGACGGAGTCTCGCTCTTGCTCAGGCTGGTTTCGAACTCCTGAGCTCAAACAATCCGCCCGCCTCGGCCTCCCAGAAAGCTAGGATTACAGGCATGAGCCACCATGCCCGGCCTCTCACAAATCTTGTTAGGATTACTTTTAGGTATTTAAATTTTTGGTTGCAGTTGAAGATTGAATTTTTTTAAATGACAAGTAAAAATTGTATATATTTATGTTGTAGAACATGATGTTTTGAAATATGTGTATATTAAGAATGGCTAAATTGAGCCTACAAACATACACATTTCCTCCCAAAGTCATCATTTTTTTGTGGTGAGAACATTTAGAATCTACTCTCTTAGCAATTTCAAGACTACAATGTAAAAATTGATTATTTTTAAGTGGCTGTTCTTGGTGTGTTGGAAAGCCCTTGAATGTCTATATATGTATTTTATAAATGACCATCTCATTGAATTCTTTTATTACTTTTATACATTTTTCCAATGAATCTATTAGGGTTTTCTTTAAAACATATTATCTTCCAGAAAAGATTCCTTCTGTCTTTCCAGTTTTCATATCTCTTATTTAGTTTTGTTTCATTGATCGATTAGAATTTCCATGACGGCGTTCGTAACAGTTGTGATATACTCATTTGACTCAAATGGAAATGTTTCTACTGTTTTGCGATTATGTGAAGTGTCATCTTTAATTTGAGATTTACTTCTTCAATATATTAAGAAATAGACTGTTTATTCACAGTTTGAAATGTTTAAATCACAACTGTATCTCTTTATCTAACGTGCCTTTGGTCATTGATTAAAGAGATATATGGTTTTCCCATTTTTGCTTATTTGATGAAATAATATTAAGATATTGAACAATAATTGAATTCTTTTTAAGACATCTTACTTGGTCAGAGTAGAATTTTGTTTTGTAGTTGAATACAGATTTGACATTGTTACCAAATTTTAACTTATTTTTTACTAACTTGATTAAATAATGTTTTTCTATGCTATGGAACAGACACAATCAGTTCCTGAACAGATTGGAAGAACTCACCCATAAAACTGTCTTTGGGAATTAAATCTTTGGAAACCTAAAAATGTACATTTTTTTTTTTATTTTCTAGAACTTTGTGTCCTCAATTTTGGTCATTTACATATTTCCTTGTAAAGTCTTCATATCATAAAGGTTTTCAAATTAATTTTCATAACATTGTTCATAGACAATTTCTTTGATAGTAATTATTTAATTTCAAATTTTCTGTGTTTTAATTTTGGTAATGAACATTTTACTAGAGAATACTTGATTTGTGAATATTATTTTAAAATACATTGTATCGATATATAACTCAGATATAATAAATTCACTCTTTTTAAAGCTGGATGAATTTTGGAAAACATTCACATGACCACATCCATAGCTAAGATACTGAGCAATCCCACCACACCAGTAAGTTCCTTTTTACCCCTTTTTAGCCAAAACCATCATCCCTGATCCCACTATGATGATGTCACTATCAACCAGTTTTGCCTATACTAGAATTTCATGGAAATGGAATCGTTTAATATGCATTATTTTTGGTTTGGTTTCCTTCATGTACCATAATTTTTTAATTTTAGCTTTAATTTTTTTTAGAGATGGGTCTTGCTCTGTTCCTTAGACTCAGGCATGACCGTAGCCTTGAATTTTTGGGTTCAAGCAATCCTCTTACCTCAGCCTCTGGAATAACTATACAGCCTAATGCGTTTAAGACGCTTCCGAGTTATTGTGTATACTAGAAGCTAATTCGATTTTATTGCCAAATAGTATTATATTGCACAATATAGTACAATTTCCTTAGCCACATCCCCGGTGATGGGCATTTGGAATGTTTCCAGTTATTACTTATAAAGTTGCTTATGAATATTTAAGTACACATCTTGGTATAAACACGTTTCTACATCTAAGTGGAATTCCGAGCCCATATGGAAAGTATATGTTGACCATTTTAAAGAAATTGTCAAACTGATTTCTAAAGTGATTTTAACATTTAAATTCCCACAGCCATGTGAATTAGTGTTCTAATTGCTACAAATCATCGCCAACACTTGATATTGTCATCCTTATTTAGACATTCTAGTGATATCTCATTTTGGTTCTAATTTGTATTTCTCTGTTGATTAAAGACACTGTGCATCTATTTTAAAACCAGCTTTATTGAGGCGTAGTTGGTATAATAAACTATACGTATTTCAAGTGTACGATTTGACGGGTTTTAACATATGTATACATTTATGAAACCAACACATGATCAGGATAATGTACGTATCTACACCCTAAATATTTCCTTGAGTTCCATTGAAATTTCTCTTTTTCCTTCTTAACCCCCTTCCCTGGGCAACCACCGATCTACTTTCTTTCACTATAAATAGTTTGGATTTTCTAGAATTTTATGTAGATAGAATAATATACTTTTGTTCGTCTTCTTTCACTCAGGATAATTAATTTTCATCCACTTTATTATTTATATAATAGATCATCCCTTTTTATTGCAGAGTAGTGTTCCACGGTATGGCTATACCACAATTTCTTTCTCCATTCACCTGTTGATGGGCATTTGGGTTGCTTCTACCTTTTAGCTATTACAAATAAAATTTCTACAGACGTTTGTTCTCAAGTATTTGTATACACAAATGATTTCATGTCTCTTTTGTAAATACAGAGGAACAGAAAGGCTAGGTCATGTGTTAGGTATATGTTCAGCTTTGTAAGAAACTGCCAAACAGTTTTTCAAAGTGGCTGGGATTACACATTTCCACCAGCGGTGCATGAGAATTCCAGTTGCTCAGTGTCCTTGATAAAACCGGCAAGGTGAAGCTCTTTAATTTTAGCATTCTCATGAATGTGGATTTGCTTTGTATGTCCCAACGACTAATGATGCTGAACATCTTTTCGTCTTTTCTGCACTTATTTGCAATTTGTATATTTTTGTTGGTGAACTTATTTGAAATCTTTTTGTCCATTTAAAAAAATTGAGTTGTTTTCTTACTGTGTTTTATGAGTTCTTTATATATTTGACACAATTATGTGATTTGCAAATATTTTCTTCTAGTTTGTGGCCTTTTTTATCATCTTAACAATGTCACAGGCAGAGCAGAAAGTTAATTTTTGTGAAGTCTAATTTATCAGTTTTTGTTTATGGGTTGTGCTTTTGATGTTATAGCCAAGAAATCTTTGCATAACTGAAGCTTACAAAAATTATCTCTCATTTTTCTCTTGAAGGCTCGTGGTACCTCTTTTTTTTAGAATGAACACTCGAGATCTAGTCTTTTAGCGAATTTTAAGTGTACATTACGTTTTTGTTAACTATTATCACCATCCTGCACATTAGGTCTCCAGTACTTACTCATTTTATAGCTGAAGGTTTATACCCTTTGACCAATATCTAGTCTTTCTCCCCACCCCCAAGAACTGATAACTACTGTTCACACCACACGATCAACACAGAAGGTTCTTTGACCCAATCTGTGAGAGTTTCCCTTCCAACACCAACCAAGCAATTAATTCTGCAGTGGATAGCAGCTGGGTTTTCTCCAATTCAATTCCGACATTACGTACCTGGAGATACTGACAGCTCCCGTGGGTTCGGGGGCTCAGTCCCGTAAGACTGCCCAAGCCCCATCCTGACACCAGTCACAAGTCCAGGCCTCTGGAACTTCTCACTGCATTCAAGTTGGGGTTCCCACGTTGAGTTCAGTAAGTTTGCTAGAGCGGCTCACAGAACTCAGGGAAACTTACCTGGAGTTAACCAGCTTATTACAAAGGATACAGGTAAAAAGATGCATCGGGCAAGGTGAGTGGGACGGGGTGCAGAGCTTCCATGCCCCTCCTGGTTGCACCACCCTCCAGGACCCTCCATGTGTCCAGCTACCTGGAAGCTCTTCAAACCCTGTCCTCCTGGGCCTTTTATGGAGACGTCAGTGGATAGGCATGATTGACAGCCATAGAGGAATGTAACTGGATAAAAATGGTGTAATCCAACACTGACAGACTGAGTGGGGCAACCCAGCAAGGCATGTCTGTTCAGATTCTTCTCGGCCTGTCTGTGCTGCGTCCCTTCCTTTAAACTACCGGGCAGGACCTTGTCCGAAATGAAGATCTTATGACTCACAGTCAGAAAGACGGTGGAAGATTACAGTCCTGCCTGGGGTGAAGGGAGGACGGGGGAAGGTCAGAGACAGAGATTCTGTTTGTGAGGCCTGCTTCTGAGACCTAAACCATCCCAACAATGAAAGACTGTGGGCCGGGCGCAGTGGCTCGCGCCTGTAATCCTAGCACTCTGGGAGGCCGAGGAGGGAGGATTGCTTGAGCTCAAGAGTTTGAGACCAGCCTGAGCAAGAGTGAGACCCCGTCTCTACTAAAAAAAGAAAGAAATTAGCTGGACAACTAAAAATATATATATATATAAAAATTAGCCGGGCATGGTGGCGCATGCCTGTGGTCCCAGCTACTCGGGAGGCTGAGGCAGGAGGATTGCTTGAGCCCAGGAGTTTGAAGTTGCTGTGAGCTAGGCTGATGCCACGACACTCTAGCCTGGGCAACAGAGTGAGACTCTGTCTCAAAAAAAAATAAAAAAAATAAAAGAACGATGGGAGTTATGAGCCAGGAATTATACGTTTTTATTTATCTCTATCTCTATCTCTATCTATCTCTATCTCTATCTATAGCTATCTGTATCTACCTGTATAAAATATGTGTCTCATGTAAATATATTTGTTTATATATTTATCGGGATATCACATACTGCTTTAGTCATATCCAACAAATTTTGATGGTATGTGTTTTCATTTCCGTTAAAGACAAATATTTTGTAATTTCCTTTTTTGATTTCCTATTTGACCCACAGTGAATTAAGGAGAGTGTGGTTTAATTTCCAAATATTTGGACATTTCCAGTTTGCTTTTTATTGATTTTTAATTCAATTATATTATGGCCGCAGTATATACTCTGTATTATTTTAATACTTTTAAGTTTGCTCAGGCTTGCTTTGTTGGGTTGAGTATTCTATCATGTCAATTATGTTAAGTTGGTTAATTGCCGTTCAAGTCTTATATACTGTTATTATTTTGTGTCTACTTATTCTATTAATCTATTGAAGTGAAGTGTTGAAATCTGCAGCTGTAATTGTGGATTCATCTCTTTTCATTTTTTTCAGTTTTGCTTTATGTGTTTTGAGGCTCTGTTATTTACAGCATACACTTTAGGATTACTCTGTCTTGATTAATTGACACTTTTGTCTATTTTAAATTCTGTAATATC
Source organism: Avahi laniger (assembly GCA_963575035.1). NCBI lineage: Eukaryota > Metazoa > Chordata > Mammalia > Primates > Indriidae > Avahi > Avahi laniger. Next base: position 5,531 of record CAUYSK010059031.1, on the reverse strand, counting down.
CTTTTTTTGAAGTGTACTTTTCTTTATAGTATTATAGCTACTTCAGTTTTCTTTTGATTAGTGTGTGATTTTTTCTAATATTTTATCTTTTTATTTTTAATTTGTATCTTTATATTTTATGTGCATTTCTTGTGATATTGTCATTTTTTTATTCAGTCTGAAAATCTTTGCTTTTTTACTGGAAACTTTAGATAATTTATATGTATTATTAATATGATTCAGGTTAGGTTTGCCATTATCCAATTTGTTTTATTTTTGTCCTATATCTTCTCTTTTTCTCTTTTGCCTTTTTCTGCTTCCATTTGAACTAGTTTGAATATTTTGTGGGATTTATTTTTAGCTATTTTTGGATTACTAACAAAACATGTTTTATTTAGTATATACGTTATTTACCTTATTATATTCAACTTTCAAATAATATACTACTTAATGTATATTGTAATAATCTTACAGCTGTATACTTCAATTTCCTTCCACCAATCATTGTTCTATTGTTGGCATACAATTTTCCTACATGCTATAAACCTCAAAATACTATATTATTTTTCTTTTTACCTTTTAAAAAAACTTTAAAAATTCTAAAACATATCTGTTATATTTACCACATATTTACCATTTTGGCACTCTTAAATTTCTTTGTTCCTATTGAACTTTCCGTATGGTTTTATTTTCCTTCAGCCAGAAGAATTAGTTTTAGAAGAATGGAAATCTGATGTAAAAAAATTTGAAGGTTTGATTTTTCCAAAAATATAATTCTTTTGCCTTTATTTTTGAAGTTTTTTTGGTCAGATTTAGAATTTTAGTTTTATTATTTTTTTCTTTCAGTACTTTAAAAATGTCATTGCATTGTCTTTTGGAGTGCATTGCTGTTGATATTTAAAATAATCCTTATCTTTGTTCCTCTGTTGTTTGTAACATGTTTTTTCCCATGCTGGCTGCATTTAAAATTTTCTCTTTATTACTAGTTTAGTGATCAGATTATGATGTGTCTTTGTGTAGTTTTGTCCACGTTTGTCCTGCTTATGTTTGAACTCTTAGAATTGAAAGTATATAATTTTCGTCAAATTTTGAAAAATTTTGAGAATTATTTCTTCAAGCATTTTTCCCCTCTATCCTGAAGATTACTAGATTAGACATAAAGTAATAAACACAAAGAACTATCTATGATATGCTGTGATATATTACTCATTTTGGGAAATAATAGCAAAACAATTACAATTTTAATATTGCTTTATAATTTTTGCAAATTGCTTTTACCTATGTTTAATATATTACTTTAGACAATTGTGAAGATGAATCCATTTACTCTATTTGCTCATAATCTAATTGAGGGTGATAGACACAAAAAGATATTCGTAATATGTTGTTAGAAGTTCTGCAGTGGAAGTTTTCATTCTGCACCATGGGAAAACAGAACCAGAAAGGAGTAACGGTTCTGTGTTGGGGTGGCTAGGCAGAGAAGGGTGGTGACAGTTTAGCTGGGTATCAAAGAATGACTAGTTAGAGAAAGAGGGGAGGAAGATATGTCATATGGAAAGAAGAGCATTTGAAAAAGCTCGGAGGTTTAAACAAACCTATTCTTTAGGAAATGACGAGCCATTTGCTGTAGCAGAAACCGAGGGAAAGGACTTGTGAAAAAAGAAGTATTAAATAAGTAGGTTGGCTCCAGGTTGTGAAGGTCCTTGAGTGCTATGTTAACAAATTTGGATTTTGAAATAGAGGTTGTATATTGTGCTTCCTTTTTATGGTGATTTATTTTATAAAAATATTAAGGGAATGGGGACTCAATCAAAGCAGCACTTAACAGTGCCATTTTTGGCAACTTTGATATTCACATAGTCACGGGGTACTTTGTTCCTCCCCATTTTCCAAATCTATCTCAATTTTGTACAAACAAATAACTATGCAGGAAGCTTTCATTTACGTAATTTTACTGTCTCCTACATGAGAAACTGTGTCAGACAAGCTAGAGAACGGCTCACGGGGTCTTACTCGCGAGGGATAGGATTCTGTCCTGGCCTTCTGCTTTTGGGAGGTTTGGGATGTTGGTGACTTTTTTTTCTCAGTTCAATTATTTCATTTACTGAGCTAGCAAAGAAATATCTGAGCCGACTGAATTCTTGCCAGAAGATTACCTAGGGAAATATTAGATTTTTCAATTCCAGTCTCTACCCCTTTAAAACAGATAATTTAGAGGAGAATAAAAAAAAAAATCTCGAAAATTAATGGCAATTTCAAAATAGAATATTTTGTCAAAATCAAATTCATTCCATTAAATGCTCGAGAAGAATGCAAAGAGCAAATGAGGTATGAATAGCTATAAGACGGGACAATTACCACCTCAGAAACAATATATTTGTAAAGTTAATTCCTCTCGAACATGAACGACCCCTTACACTTGACCCTGTTCTATTGCCTCTTCCATGCTTGAACTCTCCTTGAACTTTGAAGATCCATCTCGAGAGTGGGATACGGCCATCTCTTTTGCATCTGGTTATTTTAGCTCCAATTTGCAGCCCTAAAATGGCAATTACGGTGATATATTGCTCAAGTCACCCGACATGGATTAGTATCGGGATCAGCACATTTACGCACAGGACTAGTGAGCGGAGACTTGTGCTATGATTTTAAATGACTTGATTAATTCTGAAACAACATTTCAGAGTCCATTAGGTCCGGCAGGTGTTGGGGTGCAGACTGTGCTTTTTCCCTAAGCAGCAGATTCGATGAAAGCGCCAAAGCGTTTTGGATGCCTACGTTATCTTTGCTACTATAGTTTCCTTTCACTCTGTTAAGTCCCCTGAACCACCACTGCTCCTGAAAGAGATCAGACCCTCTCCCTGTTTCATCTCTGCCAAGTTCCCTCCTGTTGGGTTACTGACTATCAGCCCTGTTTTCGCAACTTGAACAATGTGTTTTCATTCTTGTCCAAGGGGACGTTTGCATGACAGAATCCTAAGGATGCCCTGCTCAAAGCCCCTGCTGATTCAGGTCAAAATAAGGCCAATTGCGCTGTTTATCCTTAAGGGCTATTTCATCAGCCACTCACGTCAAGGTTAAGAATGTCCCTGGTGAATGCCATGGTCCGGCGCTTTCTTTGACTACTAAATATACATGGACGTGACATCGTACATCTCCCCTCTGCCCTCCACCCCATCTGGATGTCACCGCTCTAATAAAAACGTCTAGGCCTGGGTTTTTCATTTAAGGTCTTTGGGGTTTGAAATGCCTAGATTCTTTGTTGATGGCCATGTATTCTAAGGTAACTTTCTTTAAAAAATTCTTACAATGGGCCGTTCATGCTTCATTACTTCCAATTCTTTTCTTCTTCTTCTTTTTTTTTCCCAATTCTTTTCTTTACAACATGAAGAACATGATAGTGGTTCTATGGGGCAACATTTGTAGAAAAATCTTAAAATGTGGGGCCATGAATTGTTCTGTCATCTGTTTCCCTGGAATAGTGTACGTGTCTCTATTATAGCAAATATCAACACGTATTCTAAATATTTGTGTATTACTACATTTGTTCTTCTTAGGAATCACATCTTATTCTTCTGTCTTTATGCCTATCAAATATTTATCTATCTATCCATCCAATCACCCATTCATCTATCCATTTATGTAACACACTGAGAGCCTTCTATTATTATTGCTATCACTTTTTATTATTATTTAGAACATATGCTAGATGCTCCACAAATTTTTTTTTTTTTTTTTGAGACAGAGTCTCACTGTGTTGCCCAGGCTAAAGTTCCGTGGCATCAGCCTAGCTCGCAGCAACCTCTAACTCCTGGGCTCAAGAGATCCTCCTGCCTCAGCCTCCCGCGTAGCTGGGACTACAGGCATGTGCCACCATGCCTGGCTAATTTTTTTCTACATATATATTTTTTTAATTGTCCAGATCATTTCTTTCTGTGTTTTAGTAGAGACGAGGTCTCGCTCTTGTTCAGAACTCCTGGCCTTGAATGATCCACCCACCTTGCCTCCCAGAGTGCTGGGATTACAGGCATGAGCCACCGCGCCCGGCCCACAAATATTTTTAATTGCATTGAATAATATACTCTTGGAAGCCAAACAAAGAACAATCGTATGATTATAGTCCCTACAATTAATGCCACCTTTGTAAGTGTATAATGTAATGAGAACACAATATGTATAAAAATTGTGTAGAATTAGGAGACAGGACGCTTGGGTATTAGGGTCGGCTTTTTCACAACTGGCTGAGTAACTTGAGGAAGTCATGTAATCTCTCCGTGCGAGCTTTTTCACCATTAAAATATATATAAAACTATTTGTCCTGCCCAATTTATGGAGTTATTGAAAGGCTGAATAAAAGAATACAAATGAAAATGTTTTGCAAACCATGTAATAATAAGTACTGAGATGATGATTAAGATGATAGTTGAAAGTATATAGTTATGTTTCAAATGTGGTTTGCCTGGGAATAATGTAACTTATAGCAAGAGAATTAATATTTATTATGAGAATGAAATAAACTGGTAAAACTACTCTGCTGTCCAAAGCCCCAAGTTATAAGTTTATGTGTATACGTGTGTGTATATACATATATATACACACACACACATATATGTAACGTACTGAATAATACAAACTTCCTTCATGAGAGGTTGATACCAAATTTAGCAATAATGGTTCAAATTTTTATGTTTCACAAAAAGGAGCATAGTATAAAAATAGAATACAGATTATTTTAATGTTGAAAACTTGGAAGCTAAATTGCCTAATAATTTTCTATATTGTTTTTTAAAGTGATATAATTCCATAGTGTAGCTCATATCATAGTTCTTTAATACATGAGCTTAAAAATGGAAACTTTTTCTATTCTGTTCATATCTTTTCTCCTTACAAGTTTTGAAACATCTCAGACGTGGGACATAGGAATCAGACAAATAGAAACACTTATTCCTCGTAACAGCTCAGATTAGTGAACATTGCTTTAGATTTATGGCCAGAGAGGGCTGGCTAATATGTCGCCTAATTTGAACCGATCCTTTCTCGCAGAACTGCAGACCACACCTTGTAGGAGCAAGACTAGATCGGCCAAGGTGTCACGTGGGAGAGACGGCCCAAAAGCTCACCTCGAGCTGGCTCTTAAGGAGAGGTGCTTAGGAGATGCTGAAACAAATGCACTCAATTACTTCTCTCGAATTCATCAATTAAGTCAGTCCTTCTTCTGATGAGGGGGGGAGCTGGGGGAAGGCTGAAGTCCTCCTTCCATGCTCAGCTCCTTGGACGACAGAGTGGAAATTCCCTTCTCTAGATGGAAACCTGAGTAGTAGCAGTAAATGTCCTCTGTAGGTCATTATCATCTGTTACCCAGCTGGGCGAATTCCACCGCAGCAGAAACCCGCGCTGCAGGGCTGGAGGTGGCCGGTGTCTGCTGGGCTCTGGAGGAAGAGAGGAGGGCTTGTCCTTCCGCACCTCTCCAGCAGGCCCTGCGGTGGCCATATGGGAGCCCAAAATAGTGCCCACGGAAGAATCATGAAGCTGCTTAAAAATTGATCTTAGCC
>CAUYSK010059029.1:0-43094 GCA_963575035.1 Avahi laniger | reverse complement strand
CTTGAGGCCAGGAATTCGAGACCAGCCTGATCAAGAGCAAGATTGCATCTCTGCAAAAAATAAAAAAATTAGCCGGGCATGGTGGCACGTGCCTGTAGTCCCAGCTACTCGGGAGGCTGAGGCAGAAGGATCACTTGAGCCTAGGAGTGCGAGGTTACTGTGAGCTAGGCTGATGCCATGGCACTGACTCTAGCCCGGGGAAAAGAGTGAGACTCTGTCTCAAAAAAAAAAAAAGAAAATTTGATCTCTTCTATATCATACATGAAAGTACTAATTTATTAATGGAGAAGATACTATATTTATTGACCTTAAATTATGATTAATCAGGTCAGACTGCCTGAGTTAGGATATCCAGCTCTCCCATTTAGTAGCTGTATAAGCTTGGGCAAGTTTCTTTATCTTTCTCTTCCTCAGTTTCCTCATTTGCAAAAAAATGAGAGTGATAATTATAGTACCTACCACAGAATATAATGAGGAAATAAGAAATTCATTATGTAGAGTGCTTACAGCAGTGCCTGACATTCAGCAAGAGCTTTGACTATACGCAGGAACTGTTCTAAGACTAGAGACAAGGCAATGAACAAAAATTACTGCCATCAATGGAGCACATATTTTATTGTGGTACTTAAATTTTCATAGAAATCTTGCAGTGTATTTCATAGCAATTAAAAATGCTTTTGTTTGTGTTTCCTCTTTGTTCAGACACTAGATAAATAAGATCTTAATACTAATTTCCCCTCTGGGATGCTGTAGCTTTGTACAGCTCAAATCTAGAATTCCAATTTTTGTTTCCTCTTCATCATACACCTGACAGCCATTTTGCATAAATAATTTGGGCTGTGAATACTCACCCTTAACTTGCTATTTATAAAATCAGAAAAAAAAAGCCAAATTCCAGGAAAACAATTTACTCTGTTCCATACCTAAACTTTTATTCATTCATCTGCTATGCTTAAAAATTAATTAGCAATGTGCACACACTGTATCGACAGCTTTATTTAGTTTTAACTACAGAGCTAGACAAATTTAATTATAATTTTCCCACCAATGTTGCTCTAAAACAATGTTTGGATTTCAGAAGCTAATGAAGGCCTCTTTTCCATGTATATTTTTAAAGTTATAATACCTTTCTGTCCTCTGCCTTCTCTCCCATCAGTACCAATACAATATCATAATTGGCATTAATTCTTTTGGACTTTCTGCCTTTTAAAAAAATATGATATAATTGCAGATTTAAAGGAATTTGAAAGAATGTACAGAGATGTCCCTTGCACCCTTTGCCCAGCTTCCCTCAATATTTACATCTTGTAAAACTAAAGCATGACATCAAAACCAGTAAATTGGCTTTGGTACAATCCATGGAGCTTATTCATATTTCACTGGGATTGTTTTTTAAAATCACTAGTTATTACACTTGGTAATCATCAGCTATGATTGCAGTAAAAGCTGAAATTTATTTTATGTGTGTCTGTTTGGGTGTGAACCTGTGTGTGCATTTGTGTGTGTAACACAGAAAGAGAAATAGAGTGAGAGAGAGAGAGAGAGAAAGAGAGAGAGAGAAGGAGGGAACACTCTGACGCTATCCATTTCATGAGATTTTTTTTTTTTTGAAGAACAAATAGGAGAATACTGTGTAAATACTGATAATAAACTGTAACGTACTAAATAAATAAAAAGTATATTGTAGTAGATTTCTAATCTTTCTATTCAGGAAAAAATGTCTCATGAATGGGGTACACAGAATATAGGTAGAGCCTACTTATCTGCCTCACAGTATAAGGTGGTGTGTATTTGTATGGAGGGTTATATAGTGGTCTCAGCAAAATTCCATTTGAAGACATAGAATCACTTAGTCATGGACTTAAAATGGACCTTGGGGCCAACTGTTCAACCCTCTACATGGTACACATACTTTGAAACATTCAGGTCGTCTTCTAATCTCTGCTTAAAACTTCCTGTGATGGGCACATACTGCATTATGACATAGTCTTTCTCCATTTAGAGAGCTTTGAGAGTTTAAAAGCTCTTTATTACAGTAAGCTGAAATCTGCCTTCCCTGTGACTTTAACCCATCGGTCTTGGTTCTGTCATTGCACAATGGAGGACAGCTGAAGACAGTCATCATTCCCCTAAATATTCTCTTCTCCACCTTAAACAACTCAACATGCTCCTTGTCTAAAGATTGCTCATCTCTGCATGAGTTTATTGTTCTTTACAAGGATGGAACCAGGATCAGAGCACAACAGAGTGTGAGCTGAACAGCACACTCAAGAGTTAGACCGGCCAGGCACGGTGGCTCACACCTGTAATCCTAGCACTCTGGGAGGCCGAGGTGGGTAGATTGTTTGAGCTAAAGAGTTCGAGACCAGTCTGAGCAAGAGCAAGACGCTACTAAAAATAGAAACAAATTAGCTGGACAGCTAAAAATATATAGAAAAATTAGCTGAGCATGGTGGTGCATGCCTATAGTCCCAGCTACTCGGGAGGCTGAGGCAGGAGGATCACTTGAGCCCAGGAGTTTGAGGTTGCTGTGAGCTAGGCTGATGTAACAGCACTCTAGCCCGGGCAACAGAGTGAGACTTTGTCTCAAAAAAAAAAAAGTTGGTCCAATCTCTTTCCATATTCTGTACAAGATGTTTGTATCAATGCTTCTCTAATCACATTAGCCTTATTTTTTGCCCCTCTCCCTCAACTTGCCTTATATTTTTCTTGAAAACAATTGAAATTCCCCATGATTTTTTTCCCAGGCTCTGGTGTTTAGCCATTCCTCCCTGATTCTGCGCACATGTAGCTAGTTTTCTGGGCACAAGAGCAGGATTTCATGTGGATTCTTACTAAACTAGGCCTACTGCATCATTCTATTGAGATTTTTCATATCCTGACTCTATCACTAAATATATTTACTGTCCCTGTTGGCTCTACATTGGCTGCAACCTTTATAAATAGTCCTTTAGTCCTTCCTCAAAATTGCTGAGAAAACACTTGAGCATAAAAGAGTGAAAAGGGGATATTAGAAAGCTATAAATTATAACTGTAACATTTTGACCTCCTATTGATGCTAAATTTTAATTCGGAACTCAGCTGTAAGTTTTCACTGAAGGTTGACATAAGAAGTAGCCATACACAAAAGGCCTCTGTATTTTCTGTAAAATTGTATTAGGTGATTCAATGTCTCATTTGCAAAAATCTCATGAAAAATTTCTCCTGGAACCTAGAGATAGAAAAAAATTTTCTCTCCCAGCTGAGCTGGTATGAGTTCCCTTCTGTTTTGACTTCTAAGAAGCTAAGATAAAAAATCAATTACTCAACTGCTGTATCTTTTTTTAATTTCTATTTATTGATTTCCCCCTTTCTATCCCACTTTATTACCTAACATTCCATGTTAACAGTTTTGTATTAACATATTTTACTTTTTATCAGACATCATGACATATCCTTTCTAAATGCAGGCAGGATATGAAAACATACAAGTAAACAAACAAAGATAATCAGGACATTTCAGGTGTCTTTTCAGATATTTAAAAGTCCATGGAATGATTTTTTTGCTTTATAAGTGGGATACTTGGAAATTTTCCCCAGAGAACTTATACTAAAGTAGTTAAGGTTTGCTTCAGTCCTCTGATTCACTTCCTTCAAAAATTTGTTCTCAGTTTAGAATGACATGTTCTGAAAATCTTCCATATTTAATCTCCCCAAATGGTACCTTATTTCAAAGTAGAAATAGAAATCATTCAATCATTTGCTAATCTTTTCTTTTTTTGGCCATTTCATTACAGAATAATTTTTTTCCATTAAACGCTGCTACCTGCCTGGAATTATTCATACTGAAAAGACCTCTGGACTCAGTGTTAGAAGCCCAGGGTTTAGGAATTGGATTAGCTACTTTTTGTTTGATTATGAATGAGTCACTGGGTCATGAAGTTTCTCATGCACAGAACACCTGTACATATTAGACACTGTTAAAATGTACCTAACTTACTTTTAAACACTTTACAATAGGCAGTTTGTAATATATAGTGTGATTATATGGATGTACGGTATTTTAAGCTCCAGCTTTAGGTGCTTAGTAAAGTAAACCAGTCTGGAGTGGTTAGTTAGCATTATCTCAGAAAGGCAACACTCAAGAGGTAGCCACTATAAGAGCATTTGTGACACCTATGTTGATGAATAACTGATGCTTTACTTATTAGCAAAAATGTGTCAGAAATAGATTTTATTTGGTGAAATTAGTGGGCCATTAATAGCACAACAAATGTTATAAATTGAACTTAACTGGTAACATTAAAGATTTTAAATATATGTGGAATATTAAAGTCTTTTAGAGACATTTCTCATCTTTGCATGAACAGAGTATGAAAATCTTATGGAGGCCCAGAGCCTGTACCATAAGATTAGTGGTAAAAGTTTGACCACTAAATCATACTATTTTCAACTGTCAGTTTAATAGGATTTCTGGATGTCTGATGCTGCATATAAGGGTAACAAAATTCTGGCCCTGGGAATGTTGTCTCACCTGCCTCAAGTGAACCTTTTCCCCAAGGTTATGATTAGAACACCTGAATGGACAGAGATCCAGGATTTCATCGAATTTATGGAAGAGACTGTATGAGTTGATGACCGCCTTCTTGCTAACAAATGTTTGCAAACATATGCCTATATATATATATATATATATATATATAGCAGAATTTTCTTTAAGACTTACTTTTAACATAACTAACAAAAGCAATATCATTGGGGGGGAGGGGTTTAACCCTCACCCAGCTTAACCATCTTCAATAGCCACACTTACCTGTCAAAAGTATGTCTGACCAAATTATCACAGAACAGTTTTCAACAGACACTTTGCCTCAATTTAATTTTCACCAGAGCCCTTCAAATTGTTAGTATTCCCTTTTCTACAGATAAGAAAATTCAGGTTTAAGGGAAATGAATTCATAATGGTATGGATACTGAGTGGTAGAGTCTTATCTCTTTGATTCAGCGCTCCCTGCTGCCTCCCAGGTACATCAGAAGGTCATTGCAATAAATGGATGAGTGACTGTGAAATGCCCACAGTGTGCTCCCTGCAAATGTGTGGGTTAAACAAGGACTTTTAGTTCCTTTAACAGAAAGTTCAAAATCAACCACCTATTGAATTAATATATATATTTATTGTTGCTTTATACAATTATAATTACTACTAATATATTTTGGATTTTTTATACTTTTCATACTATTTTAAAATCCATATCTTCTTTCGATCTACCTAATATATTCAGAGAAATCATAAATTCATTCTCTGAGGCGTAGATTACTGTGTGACAATTCTGTGGCCTAGCTCTAAAGTCCTCTAGACCAGAAAGTTCAACTCTGAAATTATCAGTTGAAACATGCTTTGAAAAAGTCATAGTTATCTAAAGGTCACTAAAAAAGCTTATCTCAAAGCATTATTACATAGCAAAAAGTAAATAGTAATTGGAATGCTGAAGCGATATAAAATATTCATGGGATGATAATTTTGATATGCATTAGAGAACAGCAGAGTCGAATGAATAGTTTTGGATTCTATAAAACTACAAGTCAGGCTAAAAATAAAAAAACAAATGAACAAAATTCAAGATACAAATACAGAAGAATTTCACTCGATAGTTACTAGTAAAATATCACATTCCAAATGCATTTTATTTTGGATATTGTATTCTAAGCATAAATCAATATGGCTGCAAATAACCCAAAACTAGGTAGTAGTTTATATATTAAAATCTTTAAGTTCTTAGAAAAAAGATCTTAGGTTAATAGAAAGGTAACCATTGATATGTTCCTGTTTATATTTCTGAAATATATACTTTTAGGCTTTTATGTTTGATATAACTGAAAGTTATGGGGAGAAAATTATTCATTTCACATGAAGCTATTTCTTTAGCAACTAATTGTAACACATAAAGGTACTGGCATCCAAAGAATATGAGGTTATGAAAAAATATACATTCATACTTTTACTTTAAAATGTTATATATTTTTATTTACTTTAATGTCATTTGAAAACTAAAATATATATGATGAATAGGCAATGTAATCAAACTTTTTTTAGGAGAGGCTAATATATTAATACATATATATGTATTTTAATTAATTAATTTATTTTTTTGAGACAAAGTCTCACTCTGTTGCCTGGGCTAGAGTGCTGTGGTGTCAACCTAGCTCACAGCAACCTCCAACTCCTGAGTTTAAGCAATCCTTTTGCCTCAGCCTCCTGAGTAGCTGGGACTACAGGCATGCGTCACCATGCCCGGCTAATTTTTTCTATATATATTTTAATTGTCTGGCTAATTTCTTTCTATTTTTAGTAGAGAAGGGGTCTCGCTCTTGCTCAGGCTGATCTTGAACTCCTGACCTCGAGTAATCCTCCCATTTCAGCCTCCCAGAGTGCTAGGATTACGGGAATACATATATTTTTAATTTTTAATTATGGGTGCATAATAGATGTATATGTTTATGAGATACATGTGATGTTTTGACACAGGAATACTATTATATTATAGTTGTAGACCTGGCTTAAAGAATTATGAATGCATTAGCCTTTTTCATATGTGCTATTATTACATAAACATTAAAATTACCTTTCTTCTATAATTAAAATGAAAAATCCACAGACTTTATAAAGTGAGAAGTTTTATCTTTATTTTTTAAATGTGTCTATTTGCTTATAGTAACTTAGAATAAAAAGTGTCTTGAAATTCTTATGTCCTTCTAAACGTTAGTTCAATTAGAGTATTATGGCAGGAAATTCTACTGGTTGGGATAATTTCTTGGGATGATTTTCCAACGAGCTGCTATTTATGATAACGGAACAAGATGAAATGAGACATAAAAATATAAAATTACAGTTTTTATAGGTGTAGTATCCATCAATACTTAGGAAGCTGTTTGAACACAAAATTATGATTTGTTCTGGGATCTCAACACTGACTTTGGTAACAACAGGAAAAAGAAAGAAAATGTGCTCAAGGAGAAAATCTCTGTTTGTTTTTATAAACATACCACTCCGTTCACTGACAGCAGCTGGTCTCCTCTTTTGAGGCCTCCGTGTCTTTCAGCCACCCCTCCAGGGATGATGCGAGAGATATAAATGGGGGAATTTTGCTCCTTTCCTCCCATCACGTTAAAACCAAGGCCTTCATCAGTCTTTGGCAGTTCGACTACCCGAGGGTGGGAGTGGCCTTCACTAGCTGCAAAAGCTGCAACTGTTGCCTGAAAGAAAAGACGGTCTTTTGGTAATAAAATGAGGGAAATGAGGCTAATCATACGCTTTGCAGTGGGTAGCCCCGGCAACCTCTCATATTTTTATAGCATTCTCCTGTGAAAGAAAGAACACAAAAGGGAGGGGCCTTTTTTCATTTAGATGCTATTTGCGATTCCTTTCTTTGGTAAAGCCCCACCCATCTATTTCCAGCTTTCTAGAACTTATCCACTATGATAAAAATTTCCCTTCGTAAACGTCTTTCCCAGTTACCTCAGTTAGATGCGATTCCTCCTATTCCTGGACTCCAAATAGTCTTGTTACACATACTGCCTACTATTATGGTTATTTTGTACGTGCATTGACTGTGAGCACTTTAAGGGCAGAGAGTGTGTCTTGCACTTTTTCGTACGACACATAGTCTAGTTTGGTGCTTGCGCATAAAAGTTCATAAATATTTATTCAACAAATGGAAGAGCACTTACATGTGTATATACTGGTGAATACGTATATAACCCTCATATGGCTGAACCACAGGCTTAGCAAATGTAAGTTTTTATTTTTTATGGAGGAGGCCCAAAAGAAAATAAAAACTAAGATAAAATAATAGATTCAAATAGATTATTGTTATTTCATACCTATATTCCATATTGTTGTGGGAGATCTTATCTGGTACATTATTTTTTCCTCTATATTTTACATTAATATTTCAACTGTTACAGTGAAATAGTCAAAATGAACAGTCCATGGTTTTATAGCCAGATATCTAAAACATCATTTAATACGGACATAATTCTATCTTAAAATTAATATATTAATTTCTTTAAATAAGTTCAAGAAAACAACTTACCATTAGTTTCCACCCATCATAGAAATAAAATAACAGCATTTAAGTAGTTTTTACCAAGATTCTCTGTCTGCTTCTTATTTTCCATCTCCATTATCCCACTTTAACCACAGGTGATTACATGCCTACTATAAAGTGATTTATCCAACACTGTGAAAATATTGATTCCAACTACTGTACATTCTTTTCCACACACAGCATTATCACATCAATTTAGCATTATGCTACTGTCTGCATTTAGTGAAAGATAGTGAATGATATGAAAACAATGGCTTGTTTTTAGCTACATGCATTTGCTCATGCAAACCTTGTCGTCATGCAGAAGTTTTAATGGCTGACATGGATGCAATGCAGACAGCCCAGAAACAACCAGAAAATATTGTGCTATTGCAACATTATGCTGCTATCCTGCTGTTCTACATGAATAAGAAATGAGAATGGTAAAACACTACATAATTCACTTTCCCCTTAATTAAACCATGTAGGGATCATTTTTCTGTATGTGTTCCACTTCAGTACAAGCAAAGCATGATGTAATGATAATAATACTCTCTTTTTTTTTCCTGAGTTAAAAAGAAACTTACAAATCTACAGTGTTCAGTTACAGAATGAAAACTAAAAAATCAGGAGAGAAACCAAACAATGTTGTAACACAAAACAATTAAAGGGAAAATTCTAATTATTTTCAATGGTTCTTATTTCTTATACGGTATTAGAAAGGGAAAAGATTTTTAAAAGTCCTGTTTCTATTATAACATTTGTGTATTTGTAAAATAAGAACCTTGTCAGTGATTTTAGTTTAAAACTAATGTCTTAATGGTCGGTTTTCTAGATATTTAATAATTTCATGATCCTGTTGTAAGATTTCTATTAGCAAGGTCTCTGCAATCACTGGATTTGGTTTTTAAAGAGCAAAGGTGGCCACTACCACAAAAGGTGGCAGCCTTTCCCTTTAGGTCAAGGCCACATTTTTCTTTTTAAAAAAAAAAAAAAATTTAAAAAACTTTTTATTTTATTTTTATTTTTTTTTTATAGAGACAGGGTCTTGTTCTGTGGCCCAGCTGGAATGTAGTGATCTGATCACAGCTCACTGCAGCCTTGAACTTCGAGACTCAAAGGATCTTCCCGTTTCAGCCTTCCAAGTAGCCGGGAGCATAGGCGTGAGCCACCACAACAGTCTAATTTTTTTTTTTTTTATTTAGAGATGGGGTCTCACAACACCACATACTTTCAGCAAGTTACCCACTGCTCAGCTGAGTACATGAAAAAATCCTAGATCAGTGTGTGCCAGGTGAATTGTTTTCCTGTCTAATTTAAATAGTCTTTAGATCTGTGCAGATAAATCTTCATACATTGAATAGGATACAGGTTCTTTTGGATCATGGGAATGTGCCGGAACATCATATAATATTGTGTGCAATGAATCAGGAGATTTGCTTGTGCCAAATGGACATTCAGTGAGTTTAATGAAATCATTCTCCTTTCTTAAGCTACAGAAGCAGCAGAAACGTTCAATTTTCCATTAGGATTTTTACCTGGGAAGTAGTACTGGTTCTAGACTCTGGGCTGCCACTGATGTCTAAATTTTCTTACAGTGTACACACGAGAATACCTGAAACACACACGCGCACAATCAATTACTAGATAACTGGGGTCAATTATATTTTTAAAATGACTCAAGCCTTACCTTTGCTGTGGCCCTCGCACGGAATTCAGGACAACCATTGACAGTTATCGTTTCATGCATATATTGATACACCTAAAACGGTCACATAAAAAAAGAAATGTGTAAGAACGTTAAAAGTTTCAATTCTTCCACTGCAGACAGGAAAATACATTTTCATTATAAGATAGAAGTTCTCTATTACCAAATAAAATAGGTCTGAATTAATTATCTTGAATTATCCTGATGATTTGGACCAAAAAATACCTCCTATTGGGACAGGGAAGGCAATCACTTTTATTCAGAAGTTTTTAATTTGGTTATCTATGTTTATCAAATACAAAAGCTATTTTACATTTGGTTTTATAAAAACTCTACTTTGTCAGTAAAAATTTTATATATAAATTTACACATAGCCCTAGCTTTCAAAAATTTGACAAAAATTATGCATATAGTTACCTCTTAAAACTTGGTAATACTTTAAAAGAGTTTTCTAAATTAATATTCCACAAAACTGGGATAACAGTATCTTTTCTTTGGCCCAAACTCCATCATGTTGGAAAGTATGTTCCTGTTAATGATACACATTCATAACTTTGAACATTTATAACATAATCTACTCTGTGAATCTGTTTGACTTTAATATGAGTGGATAGGATAATCAATGAGTCCTTTAAGCACAGAGACAAAAAAGTATTCCAGAGCAAAAACAACTGAAGTAAGAGAATCTTAAAACTGGTAACACAAAGCAACATATCAGCTATGCATTCATGTTAACATTTAGGTAAAATAGAAAGGATGGGGGTAAAATCTGGATCCAGAACGATGTCTTAGAAGGAGCACAGGTTTTGATGACTAATGGACCTAATTTAGAGTCTTACAGTACAATTGGCAAACTATGAGGCCCTGTTTCACTGCTCTGACACTTCTTTTGCCCATCTGAAAAATGGGTAAAATATATATATTTAGTAGGACCATTGTTATTTGAAACAATACTTTCAAGGCTTCTGGTACCTAATCGTACTTTTTAAACACCAGATATTCTTACCAATCATGATTTTAGATACAATTATACAACTATAGAAATTGTTAAAACATGGTAGAAAAAAATATTTTCCTTTTAAACTGCCAGAAATGGAATCATAAAATGTTTATATCAATGGTAAAATAATTGCTTAATCTTAAATAAACTGACACAAGAAGAAAGAACCTTAAAGAATAGTTTGAAGATGACATTTGGAAAAAAATAACAAGGTTACATATGTTGGACTATATGCTCATTTTGGATTTAAATAATAAAGGTGTAAAAATCTATTGCATAATGAAGAAAAGTAAAAATCCATTTGGTATTATGCTGGAGTAATTTTTTGGAGTGACTCATTAGCAATTTCAGTAAAAAAATGAAATAGGAAAATTACAATTGGAGGCTTGAAGGGTTTTTCCTTTCTATTAATCTTATTTTACTTGCTTAAGTCAAAAGTTATTAAATTGAATCCGAAATTTGACTAATTCTTGCATTCAACAACCATTTATTGAGTGGCTGGGACTAATCTCTTTCTCACATTTTCGACTGACTCATCTTTTCTCTAATATATTTGGTTGAATCTCCACTAATGCTTATTCATCTTTCCCGGGTGACATGGTTAGAAGAAAATAGACAAAGTGGTCTGGACTAAAAAGGTAGAAGTACAATTCAGATTCTACCTTTCGGCTTTGAATTGCCACTGAACAATTGAGATATTCAATTTCTATGGGAAATCTGAATGGGAATGAGAACAGGTTTCTAGAAGAGCATTTGTGGAATCTGAGATATGTTACTGCAAATTCTCCAGGCTACCAAAATAGCCGTTAAACATAATTCCATGTCATTTCTTTGGGAGTGCATCATTTTGTTTCATAGAAACAGCCCTTCCACAAGATTCTACTTATTTGCTCTTACAGCCCATTTAAGAAGATTTTCCCTGCACTGCTTCTCTTGTTAATACACTCTCTAAAATCTGACCCTTTGCTCAACCCTAACTCATTATCTCTTTCTGAAAGCATTGCATTAGTGTCTTAATTGGGTCTTCCTACCACCAAACACTATTCACTTCAGTTATTATCATCAAGTACCTACCTGACCATGTCACTACCGTGCTCTTGGCTGTCTGCTGCCTTTACAGTAAGGTGACAAAGTCAAATGCCTACAGTAGTCAGGCCAGAAATAATAATGCAGAACCCAACCTTCTCCAGTCTAGTCCTATTTTCCTACTTCCTTTCCTCCATCCCCACCACTCCTTAAGCATATTAAACCCTCCCAGTTACTCAGGCCTTTGCACATGGTATTTACTCTGCTAGGAATGCCCTTCCATTTGGCAGACCCTTTTTAATCCAAGTTTAACATGATGATTAAAGGCCCAATTCAAATATTAACTCCTCTGTTAAATGTTCTCTGCCTCCCTCAAGCAGACTTTCACCCTCCTTAGTTCCCCACCATCTGAACTTGTCTGGGGTTATTTCCAGGGAAAGTGACTTCTTTGCATACATCTAAGGATGTTTATGAAGATAATAATTCAGTGAATAATTTGGACACTGTCATCAATTAGTTAAAACAAAAGGTAATTTTGTAAGTGCTCAAGATACGGTAAATAGCATGTGCCTAACAAATAACACAAATTAAGAATAATTATCCTTAACATCCCAATTTGAATTTTGAATTAAAAAGTGGGATATGCAAGGGACAGTACTGCATAGTAGATGATTGCACAGGCTCTGAAGTTAACTTGGAAACAAACCCTGGCTCTGCCACTTACTAATCGTATGATGTTGGTCAGTTACTTGATTTCTCTGGTGCTAAATTTCTTCATTTTAAAAATGTGCCTTCAGATAGTAACTAACTTCCAGGTCTGTTACAAGGATTAAACAAGATAGGAAGAGTTTGCTATAGGTAGTAAGTTTACCAAAAGTTAGCTATTATCCTTATTGCTGTTGCTGTTAACTAACGTTTCTCATCTTATTTGACCCCAGGATCTTTTTGGGAGAATCTCCTAGGACTAGCAGTTCATGAACACTCTTTACAAAAAATTGATCAAAGGCTGTAGTTCTCAACTGGGGGCAATTTCGCCCTCTAGGAGACATTTGATAATGTCTGGAGACATTTTTGGTTGTTACAGACAGGCAGGAGAGTGGTGCTACTGCTTCTAATCCATGGTGGCCAGGGATGCTGCTAAATATCGCACGGTGCACAGGGAAGCATGCCACAACAAAGAATTATCTGCCAAAATGTCAATAGTGCTGACGCTGAGAAATTCTGATCTAGAGAGTCCAGCTATATCTTTTATTCTTATATTCAATAATTAGTAAGCCATAAAATCCCACTTTTATTGCACTGAATCTAAAGGATCTTATAAATGTTTAATAAATATTTGTTGGAGTAAATTATCATAATTCTGGTGTGCATTTAATGAGGACTTACTCTGGGTCAAATGTAATGCTAAACATTTTATATCCATGAGCTCATTTAATTCTCACAATTTGTGATTTGGGCACTCTACACACAACGAAATGGAATTGTAGAGATGGTAACATAACTATGATCATGAAGCTAATTAGTCACAGATTTGTTATACAAATTCATCATTACTGCCTCCAAAACCTTTCATCTTTAAACCATATCAGCCTTTCTTATATTAAGACAGCATGAAACTACTACTATTTTGACAGCATACATGCAAACAAAAACTTGCAGATGCCATAAGCATTTCTTTATATTTTGAATAAATGTATCTAGGTGTTATATAGTAGCTACCATTAAACAAATGATGGCTGCGAATGTACAATTCAAGAATTCTGCAACCAACAAATTCCTCACCTCAAATGAGAGTGAAATGTCATTTTAATCTCCCTTTATGATTATAACATGCTAAGATTTAGTGAACTTAATCCAACATTATTGCCAGTCTTTTTCTTTTCTCCCCAATAAAACACAATAGATTCTGATTAGTTGGTTTTCAAAAGTGAGCTGAAGAGAACATGATCTGGTTATAGAGTCAGGTCAAAGCTTGGATATATTAATTCTATTTCCATTAGCTGTGTCACTTTATGAATTTCCTTAGCCTCTCATTTCTGAAGGGACAAAAGGTATCTACGCCTGCCTTACTCTTCAAGGACAACTATAAAAGTATTTGTAAAATTTTGAAGAAAGTTGCCATGGAAAACTAAAATATTTTACCAGATACCCTGAGAGAGTTCTTAAAGGGAAAAGAGAAAATAATCGTATGTGCTTCAACAAGGGGCTTTTAAGTAGGGCTTATAATCTCCTGAATCCTTTGGGTTCCAAAATGTTTGATAAACTTAAAGCTACAGCATTCCAAGCACATTCCATTTGGTAAGATGGATTTAATTTCTAGTGTAAGGCAAATAATTGATAGATACTCTCATATAGTTTTACCTTAGATTTTAGCATCAGTCATTTTCTAACCTTGAACAAATCTCACAGATTCAATAGCATTGTGCATATTTAGAACATATTCCAAGCTATTGAGAATTTAAAAATACAGATCAATTCAATTAAAGCAATGAAATTTTAGTGAATCGGTTCAAAAGTTCATTTACTCATTTGTTCAACTAATTCTATTAGGAGCTATTCTAGTCAACGTGCTAGGCACTTGGGCTAAATTAAAGAAAAAAAGGCTGTTTCTAAAACTCTGACATAACATTAATTTTCACTATAGAAGGGCTGTTTTAAATTTTTTAAACGAATAATTTACATTTTACTTTTTTTATATTGAAAAGCAAATAGGCTACTTTTTCTAGATGGAAATTTTGTCACTGAAAGAATAACAAGTACAAGTGAAGTGAAAGCTTTTCTGTCACTTCAATTTATATACCAAGTTTACATACACAGGCCATGCAGACAGTATTGCAATATAAATTTTATATTGTTAAACATGTGGGATATGCAAGTTTCCTATATTTATTTATTTATTTGAGACAGAATCTCACTCTGCCACCCCAGCTAGAGTGCAGTGTTGTCAGCATAGCTCACTGAAGCCTCAAACTCCTGGGCACAAGCGATCCTTCTGCCTCAGCCTCCCGAGTAGCTGGGACTACAAGTGAACGCCACCATGCCAAGCTAATTTTTCTATTGCAAATTTCTTCTTGATCTTGAAAGCCCCGATTGGTACAGAGAGGTAGGTAAGGGATGACAAATCTCTATTGTGAGTTCTTATTCTGGGTCCCTTTTCTATGTGACTTTAAGTAACCTACCATCTGTGTATCTTGGCTGTCTATAACGTAAAACCCTAACTTCAAAGAGGAAGTCAAAGAAGATAAAGTATGTGGTTTTGTAAACCATAATCCACTATGCTTATTTTATGCTCTTCTTATAATAGCTGCTATTATTTCTGTTATTACTATTATATGCACAACTAAGAAGCAATTTGAATGATACCTTTACAATTCAGTTGCTTAGCCAGCAGCAAGTTCAAAGAAAAAAAATCTTAAGTTTAAAATTAGATTTTTAATGTTCTGTCTTTTACTTTTAGTATAGTTTTACTGCCTTTTGTATTTGGATGTTATTTAAAAATTTCTGTGTGTGGCAGACTCTAGGTAGACTCACCTTATACAATCCCCATTTTCAACCCCCTCCTGCCAACATTGTCTGGCCATCTGACCTAGTTCTCTCCAGTGAGAATCCAGCCGGAGGTGGGTGAGAAGCCTCTGAGAAAATTTTGCTGTCTTAGTACAAGTGCTGTCCTTTCCCATTTTTTACTTCTTGCCACGAGTGTGGATATTAGCAGCTGTAGTTGCAACCTTCAACTTCAAGAGAAAGGCCAGGGAACCATACAGTTATCAGTTCTAATGACATGGAGCCCCTGAATGCCTGCAAACAGCTGTCTATCCCTCAACTTCCTGTAGTGGAAAAAAATAAATAGTCCTGTTTGTTGCTTAAGCAAACTGAATCCACTGAAGTTGGATTTTCTGCTACCTTCAGCCAAAAGAATTTCCGATTGCTGTATTACCCAAGTAAATGTTGTACAGATCTATGTTGTCTTTAAGGTCTCTTTTCTTTTACTTCTTCTAATTCTGAAAGTTATGATTTTGTCCATTTGAAATTAGTGCAAATTTGTTAATATGAGGGCCTAGAAACTGAGAGGACAGATTAAAATCATAGTGTTTTTTTTGTTTTTTAAAGCAGAAACTAACTCTTTGAAGGACGCTGTTTAGAAAATGAAAAGACAAACTAACTGGGAGAAAATGTTTACAAAACATATACCTGATAAAAGCTCCATGTCCAATATTTATAAGGAACTCTGAGAAGTCAATAAAAAGTAAACAACACAATTAAAATATGGGTAAAGTATTTAAACAAGCACATTATCATGGAAGATATATGGGTGGCAAACATGAAAAGATACTCAACATCATTAGTCACTTAGGGAAATTCAAATTAAAACCATGCTTAGATATATCTACACACTGATTAGAATATATAGGTTAAAAAAATCATACTGACGATATCTAGTATGGGCAAGAATGTTGAGCATCTATAACTCTCATACATTGATGTTGGGAATACAAAATGGTACAGCCATTCTAGAAAGCAGGATAACGGTTTTCTATAAAATTAAATTCACATTTACTGTAAGATTCATTCATCTACTCCTAGCTACTTATCCAAGATAAATAAAATATTATATTTACACAAAAGCAAGATGCAAATACTTATAGCAGCTTTATTCATAATTGGCACAAACTAGAAACAACCCAAATAGCCTTCAGCTGTGAATGAATAATCTACTGGAAGTATATCAATACAATGGAATACCGCTCAGCAATAAAAAGAAATAAACTACTCATACATGCAGCAATGTGGATGAATCTCAAATGCATGTTGCTAAGTGAAAAAAGCAACTCTATAACGATTTTATTTATGTGACACTTTGGAGAAGGCAAAACAATAGCGACAGAAAGCAGATCAAAGGCTGCCAGAGGCTGGGAGTAGGGACAGCGTGATGAAATTCTTGGAAGTGTTGGAGCTGTTCTATATCTTCATAATGGGGATGGTTACACAACTGAATGTGATTATTAAAACTCTTAGAATGGTATACTGAAAAGGGGAAATATTACTGTATGTATGTTATACTATAATAAACTGACTTTAAAAAGGCAGAAAATATTTTTTAAGAGATGGAAAAGCAGAAAAGATTTTTGAAGAGATGAAAATATTCGGAAGCTCAATCATGATTTTAGTAGTTAAAATAAAGGTTTTGAAACACAAAGACATACAAATCTAAGAAAATATTTAATATAACAAAAAGATGACATTAACCCTCACTCTTCAAAGTTTGTAAGTGTGGAAAGCAACAGACATACTTTAATGGATAAGAACATGTCTTTAACACATTGGGATGTTCCAGAGATTTTGTGGTGCCTCATTAGGATTGGGCTGGCTATTAAAATGTCAACAGAATTACAATTAGGATCATATGAACCCCTCTATATCAGTGACTGGAAAAATGAAGCAAATCTGATATCTATACCTACCTATAAGTTTTTAATGGATATCCTGATTTTTCAGATTCAGAAACTCAGATAAGAGGTGAATAAGGAAACAAATATTTGATGTGGTATCTGATTTTAAAATATATAAATATCCTGATAACATTAAAAATAAAGATTAAGGTCCCCATATTATTTTATAATTATAGAGCAACTGGGTAGTTGGACAACATTCATAATATTAAGCCATGACATATTTAGCATAATACAATAAAAACACTGCAGGTTTTTTGAAAGCAGATTTTAGGCCAGAGGACGTACCTAAAATGACTTTGTGGCTCATTTGTGGCTCTAAACTTAATTGTATTCAGTGGCATGGAGTTCATGCCAGCAAAATGAAGTTTCCTGATGTGAATGTGCACATGGATATGACTATAATAAAATGTTACAGAAATAGAGCTTACGTCACTGAAAACTCGGTCTCCTTATTTTAGGGTGTTTTATAGAAATAATTGATGAATCAATTGAGTTGATTCATCTGCTAAGGAAGAGATATTTCTAAAAATGTCTATTTTTTGTCTTAAGTTTCTTCTTCCATTTTGAAAAACTGGCAGCCACATACAAATTTTATATATTTAAAGCTATAGCCATCCCTGTATCTTTTTGTCTTATATATATATTTTCCATATGCTTTTGTAACTGTGGAAAACATTGTTTAAAACTGCAATGTTAGAATTTCTATAACCTAAGGATTTTGGGGTATAAAATTCACTGTCTAGAGCCAGTGTTTTTCATTAAAAAAAAAAGGAGTAAAATTAAATAGCACTCAATGTTTACAAGTCATGTTTACTACGGTAAGACTATCAAGGCTCAAATCAATCCAGTAAAAATTAGAGAATAAAATATCCAGAGTAATGTCTTTCCACATTTCTCTATGGCCATCAACTTTGATGAAAACATGTCATCCACTGGACAACAAAAAATATTGACAGGTATAAAGAAGCAAAGGACAACATCTCTATTGGGTTGAAATGACTTACAAAAGAAGGTTCAGCCAATAAAACAGACATTTGATGGTATTACTGGGTGAAATCAATATGGCTACTGACAGTTCCTCCAGGAAGGGCCAAGGACTTGGAGAGGAAGAATTCCCCCTTGATTCAGTGAAAACAGCCATGTGAAATATTCCTTATATTCAAATAACAAAGAGGAAAACAAATGGACTCTCCAATTTTTAGTCACAAAAGATCTTCTTTAGGCAAGTTTTAGCTCCATTAATTTGATGCAGTGTAGAGTAAAACGCCTTTGGCTGGACAGTGCTTCCTTTCAGCACCAAAGAAGAAACCTCAGTTAACACCCGTAGATAACCACTATTGTCTTTGAGAAACAAAATCGGCCTTGCTACAGAGCCTCTTACTCCAATTATATCCTGACAGGGTGCATCAGACAACCAAGTCACCAATAGGATGGCATTACTTATAATTAAAAACAAAAATAAAAATACACTGAATTTGAAGATTGAAAATAAATGTGATGCAAATGTGATGCTTTGGAACTAAAAATTTATGGTCTACCCTCATCCATTTAGCCTCTGCACACCTGCTTATTGTTGCTCAATACTTTTGAGGAAGGAAGACTTCATGTGATTGACCAGCATCCAGGAACTATATGTAGTTTGGCTTTACTAGCGGTACTGATAGTGTCTCTAAAAGGTTAGCAGCCATGAGATACAGCTCCTTCTCTTTCTGCAGCCATGTCACAACAGCTTAGGCAGGGGGTCCCAGCTTGGGGCAGATGTAGCTAGTCTTCTTATTTTATATTCCATAGTCTAGGCCAAACCAGACATCTTAGATTCAGCGTGGAGGGAAAGAGAGGGTTGATTTAGCTATCTGGCCCAAAGCTCTATTCTCTAATCTATATTTTACCAGGAAGAGCTTCACTAGAGAAGATTTGGGTGCTTCATATGTTAATGACAAAGTGGTATTTTGTTTCCCATTTGGTTATGGTCCTGTTACCTAGCTTCCTTCACAGTAATCCCTGAGAGGGAAGGACAGAATGTAGAAGAGGATATGAGCACTATTGGACCCCTGCATATGATACTGTCTTAATGGTACTGAAAGCTCAAGTCTACTTCTTATAGCCCACAAGTGTATTTCTGAGCTCAACTACATGACTCAAACATTCTGCTGCAATATGATACATGCCATTTATGATTTGTTTTAAAGGACATTAACTAGACTACAGATATAGAAAAGTTGAAATGGTTCATAATTTATGGAACAATTTCATGTCTTAAAGTAAATTTATGTGAAAATGATATTACTAGATTGAAGGAAAATGTAGTCTCAAGTTGCAAGTGATCACCATTGCTCAGATTTAGATCATGAGGCACATTTTGGACAAAATGATGCCCTTAAATATCTAACCATCTGCCTAGACAAGTTACAAAGGAACTAGGACTTTTTCTGAAATGCTATTTATAGAATAAGTTTAATGAGAAGGGCACGTTAAGAAACTTCTCCAGGACTCCACCTCTTAAGTGATACAGGGGAATGGGAGAATCCTCAAGGAGGGTATTCTAGAATTACTTAACAAAGAGGATTAAACACTTTCTTGTCTCTGATAGTAAATGGCACATCCTTTCATTTGTTTTTGGTTTTGGAGGAATACAGTAGGGAAGCATTAGGACTATTGGTATGTTACATAACACAGTCCTTGAAAATCTCTACCAATTTTGAAATTTCCAAAAGTTATTTATATCACTTGTTTTAAGTGCATTAAAATGACTATGCCATTCACCTAATTTTCTGAAGAGAATAGAAAATACTTTGCTCAGTTTTACATCTTCACAACTAATTATTCTGAATAATTAATTGTGAAACTATAAAACTGAAGAATGACTATAATTTTTAAATCTGTGCCATTAACCTTTAACTTCACTACTTATTTTTATAATCGGTTGATATTTCCTAGTGGATTCTTAACACATATAACTTTTATAAGGTAGTGCATATTAAATAACTTGTACAAATCATTAAATAACTTCAAGAAAAAAAATGAGATCACAACAGAGCATTTCTACAGGGTCCACATGGCAGGTGGCCAAGCCATCCAGGAGAAATCTTTTTCCTTATAGCTGTCCAAAGAGAATTCCCTTAAGGCAGCTGTTCCCTATCCAGTCCTTGTTACACAGCCAGAGGCCACAATGACAGGAAATGCCTTAGCAAAATTTTGAGAAGATGTCATTTCCAATTAGCATAGCACCAAAGTGACTGGATTATCCCTATTTGCTAATTTAGGGTAAGATTCAAAGAATGTTTGGGGCTTAAAATCTATCTTATTTTTTACTGTTTGGATTATGATGGTGTAAAATTTCATGAAGGATTCCAAAATGCTAGGATACTGGCTCATCAGGGTTCAAATTTACCAGCGTACTTAAAGTTTCCAAGGGTTGTAAAAAAAAAGTTTTCTGTCTTTATCAGGGAAATGAATCAATCATTTTGGAACAATTAAGTGTATATTGTCATTGTCATAGGAGTCATATCAACTAATCAAATGAACATTGAAGGAAAGAAAACTCAGTTATTAAGAACCAACCTGATTATTTAGTTGATTGAATTAAAATTATTATAGCCAATGATAAGGTTCCCAGACATCGTAATAAAAATATGGATGCACAATTAAAGTTTCAGATAAACAATGAATAAATTTCTGTTTTAAGTATGGCACACATAATATTTGAGACATAGTTGATGCTTCATCATAGATAAAGTAAGGTTCAAAAGAAGATCATTACTGTTTGGCAGGCAAGAGATGCTGACAATAGTGAACACGATTAAGGAGTTAACTAAACATAATTTGGTGATAGTGAGAGGCTCTGGGTGAGAAAGGATGGGAAGAGGTCCAGTTTGTGGCATGGTAAAGAGTGTGGGATGATGACTTTGATCTTGGACAATGTTGTTCGAGTGTCTTGTGATCTCTAAGAGGCGATGTTCAGTAGACAGCTGGCTTTAAGATATAATTTGTGAATTACACTTTTCATTAGAAATGAAGCCCTTTGTGTATCTGTTATCCTCTAGGAGAAATTTAGAATGAGGAGATGAGAGGATTTTGAGGGGATTCAACATCTACATATATAATTAATAGGCCCAGCCTCCATCTTATATTGAACCTATTGAACAAAGACATCTTTTTAAATTTAAATAACTCACATGTACTCCTTTCCAAGTGAATTATATTCAAGAGAAAGGGAATACAAAGACAAAAACTTTTAAGAAGTGATTTTCAAATAAAAGTAATTTGTATACACTATAGAAACTATGTACAATATAGAACTACACAAGCAAGACATTAAAATCATTTATAATTCCATACCAAGGAACAATCACTGTTAACATTCTATGGTATTTATTTCTAGTCTGTTTAATTTATTGATTTTTAAAAAATGCATAGCAAGTCAGTCATTACTTTTTGTAATCAATTTTTTTGTTCTTTTTTTCTTTAATTAATTTTTTTTTATTTCAGCATATTATGGGGTTACAAATGTTTACGTTACATATATTGCCTTTGCCCAACCCGAGTCAGAGTTTCAAGCATGTCCATCCCCCAGATGGTGCACACTGCACCGATTAGATGTGAATATACTCATTCCCTCCTCCCCCCTCCCACCTGCCCAACACCTGATGAATGTTATCACTCTATGTGCACTTATCTTTATTTTTTACAGTATTTGGAACTTATGAAATCTCACTACATATTAATACTCATTCTGCTTAAAGCTTTATATTAATATTACTCCAGTTTGGATATATCATAATTCATTTAATCAATCCTCTAATGAGGGGTTTCACTTTTATTTGTTCTCATAATCTGTACTGCAACAAATAACCTTGGATATCTATCTTTTACAAGTGTGAGAACATTTCTTTATTATAAATTCACAGAATTGGATCACTGAGTCCAAAGTATATGAATTTTCAATGTTGATAGATACTGGTATGTTGCCCCTTAGTAGGGTTTTGGCAAACTACAGATAGCAGATCAAATGAAGCCCAGTGCATGCCAAGAACAATAAGGGTAATAGATGGGCTAAGAAGGAACAACCTGCATCCCACATGGAGAGACAATTTGTGGCCCCCAGGCCCATCAATGGGTGAATGAATAAACAAATTGTGGTATATCTATATTATGGACTACTACTTAGCAATGAAAACAAATGATCTATTGATTCATGCAACAACATGGATGATCTCAAAATAATTCTTTTGGGTGAAACTGACAAGAAAGACCATACACCACACAATTTTATGTATGTGTTTGTCACAGAAAAATTTTACAAAACTTTATTGCACTGAATTAGTTGTACAATATTCTACCTACTGTCCACAAATTACAAAAAGAAAATAAAGTAATGTCACAGCTCATCACTCATAATCTATTACTGGAAAGATTGTAAGAGGTTTGGAATCATGTGTAATAGTGAAATAAGGCTTAGTATTTCAGAAAATTTTCAATGAAAAAATAAATCTGAGACATGTCATTCAGATTGCAAAACAAAATCTTGCCCAACTCATGGTCCTGATAAATGCCAATCCCCCTCGGCTTTTCCTTTAGCAGGAAAGTGATTGAAACAGTGTCGCACTGCACTGTCCAGCATCTGTCTGTCCTAATGGA
Source organism: Avahi laniger (assembly GCA_963575035.1). Lineage (NCBI taxonomy): Eukaryota > Metazoa > Chordata > Mammalia > Primates > Indriidae > Avahi > Avahi laniger. Next base: position 20,207 of record CAUYSK010059029.1, on the reverse strand, counting down.
GATCATTTTCTTCTCCTGACAAGGGAGTCTTTACAAACCCCCACCGTTCATTCAAAATTGTGAGTGGACCACTTCACCCTCCCAGTAATGTCAGCAGGAATCAAAGCCTTCATAACCCAGAACAACTGGATAAATTATAAATCTCTTTGAATCTGGATGAACTATTCGCTTTTCCTTCACAAATGTCACATTTTTTAAATGAAATAATCCTCAGAGACAAGCAGATTAGGATGTGCTGTTTGGGGGTCCAGAGTTACAGCTTCTTTAAATTTCTGTGTAATTCCTCTAGAGTGGATGCCGTGGAGGAAGACAGCAATCCTTCTTCCCTTCTCTGGAATGAATAGAGAGCTGAAGTTTTTAGGCTTTCACGCCTGTTGCAGATATTCTTGATGCTCATCAGTGGTTCACTTCTGATATCATACTCTTTTCTGCCATCTCCTTTAGCAGACCTTTGAGTATGGAAATGTAGCCTGAAAATGCTGTTTCTTTTGCACTGAGTTTCTGTTGAATGCTCTTCTCTTCACCAGCTAACCTTTGGAGAACTGCCTGTTGCTCATGTTCCACAAACTGGTTCAGGTACTCACATTCACAGAACAATTTCTGTATCTGGTTTTCCACCCTATTTCTCAGTTCTAAAGCCTTTCTGTCTTGAATGGCTATTGATTTTTGATTGTCTGCAACTTTCTTTTTGAGAGGCTTGATGTAACAGCTGAGTCTTTCCCTGTGATGAGGGGCAGCCTCCTTTCTGGGCCTCATGTGGTGACTGACCCTAATCGTCAGGGGGCTGAGCACACAGGAGAGATCACATCTCTAGGTTTTGTCAAAGAAAAGGATCAGGATCTGATTGTGGTTCTCACACAAGCACGTTGGTTCCTGCCTCTTCTTCTTGTTCCTAGTAATATGGCATTGCTCAGCAATTTCAGTCATCCTTCCCAGCAGGGTGCTGTTCCTGAAGTGCCCCTCTTGACACTGGTGACACCAAACAGGCAAGGGAACCTGTCCTATAAATCCGCCCAGGACTGTTGGGTGAAGGAGGGACCAAAGTTGTTCTCACATTTGATGGTGATACGGTCACTCAACTAATCCAAACAGTTTTGGCAGGTGGCATCTACCTGGAGTTCTGCCAAGACAGCCACAACTGCCACTGAGCTGTGAATGAATGCCTGGACTAAGGTGGGTTTTCTCCAGAAAGGGTTAGTTCTGCAGGTACTCTGCAGTGAGAAGCAGACATGCCCTCTGAGACCACTGCCCTTACTGTCCTGGCTGTCTCCTTGTCTCAATTAGTTAGCTTTGGTGTCCCCTGAGGCCACTGGTCCCCAGTTGCAGAGGGAGGTGCCCAGAGGAGCTCTGCTCACAACCTGCAGCTAATCTCTCATTAGTTGGGCAACTAGCTGCTTGTGGCAGCCCAGAGGATATAAAGGTAATCTAAGCAATTCTCTTGGCCAGAAAGCAGACATGACTCCAAGATGCCTATTAGCTCCCAGTGCAGGCAGCTCTGTGGTGGGTCTGTGAGGCAAGTCTTTGAGAGTTGTCTCTAAAGCCAGTTTTGCATCGGATTGTGTGCAATCTGATTTTTCACTTAAAATATTGTGAATATTTTTCCCATGAATTAAATGCTTTTACATTATTTTAAAGGTGGCACAATGCTTCATACTATAAAAATACCATAATTTATTTATGAAAAGATAATTGAAAAATGAAAAGCACTCTATGTACATATTGCTATGGTCTGTTTGTTTATGTCTTCCCCAAATTCATACGTTGAAATATAATCAACAATGTGATGTTATTAGGATCATTTAAAGATGTTTTAGATAATGGTTGTGTGGTCTTCAAAAGAGATCTCAAAATAGAAAAACAGAAGATTTGGTCTTTTTCCAAAGAAGTTACCAGATGGCTGAGGTTAGAACTATCTCAACTATGACCAAGTCCTTCAGTTTATACCAACCCTGCAGTGAGTAAGGCACAATTTGGTAATCGGTGAAGCCTGCAAAAATAGTTCCATCACATTTCGCAATTTACAGACACCCTGTAATATTATGAATTATAATCTTTTATATGATACAACATTATACATAGGCTTCTCTCTTCTCAAATTGATTATACTGAAAATGAAGACTACTGTCGATTCTTGTTATTTGTAGTAATGTTTTATCTGCAGACACTGAATTAACAAATACTGAGCCATTGCTTCTATTCATAGACAAAGTGCAGGGTTAAGTTCCTGTGAGCTTCTGGTTACAACATTTTTATCAATCAAATGCTTTATATGTGTTTTTGTTTAAAGACATCTTATTTAATATATATTTTGATTTATTAATATTGAACTCAAGTTCAACAGCACTATAATGCATGCCTGAATGAAGCTTATCTAACACATGTATTTTCTCTGTAAGGCATGTCACAGACTTCCTGTGCTTGGAAACAGTAGACAGTACTTCAGCACTATTGGGAGGGGCATTTTAAACAGAAAAATGACCAACAAGAAGCACAAAAATATGATGGATGTGGCATGAAAGAGATGACAAAAAGCTCACTTGTTTACGACTTTTTGTTACAAGAAGGCAGAACTTATCCTTGTTCATCCTCAGCTGGGAATTTCAGTGTGTGCGTGCCTTGGGGTCAGTGGTCTCCAATCTTTTTGGCAACAGGGAGTGGTTTCATGGAAGACAATTTTTCCACAGACTTTGGGGTGGGGGGATGGTTTCAGGATGATTCAAGCACATTACATTTATTGTGAAGTTAAATCTTTCTGCTAATGATAATCTATATTTGCAGCCACTCCCCAGTACTAGCATCACCGCCTCAGCTCCACATCAGATCATCAGGCATTGGATTCTCATAAGAAGTGTGCAACCTAGATTCCTCACATGCACAGTTTACAGCAGGATTCACACTCCTATGATAATCTAACGCCGCCACTTATTTGACAGGAGGTGGAGCTTGTGTGGTGATGCGAGTGATGGGAGTGGCTATAAATACAGACGAAGCTTCCCTCACTCTCAGCCACTCACCTCCTGCTGTGCAGCCCAGTTCCTAACAGACCATTGACCAGTACTGGTCTGTGGCCTGGGGGGGTTGGGGACTGCATCACTGGGTGACTCCAATTTTTCTCCAATAAAAGAAAGTACAGAATTAAGGATTCCAGATTGGGTTTGCCTTTACCAACACCAACATCATTACCAAAACACCAGACTACACTCTTTACAGAGAGGAGTTTTCCATTACATCTTTTGTCATGTGTTCCATTACATTCAAGTTATATTCAAGGCACCATATTTGGCTCTGCATAATTAATTTTATAAGATGGATGTTAAGACTGTAAAACAATCATTAGGTTCTGATTTGAAACCAAAGATGCCCTCTAGCTCTTAAACTTACGTAGCTTTGATAAAAAGAAAGAGAGAGAAAAGAAAGGGAATTCTAAGGATGCTGATTTAAGACTGGCTTCTATTAGACTTGTATTCCAAGCTCATTCATTCAAGGGCTAAATAGACTCCCACAAATAATGATTTAGTTCTCCATTTTCTTGTAGTTTAAAATAGGTAGTTGATGTAGAGCAAGTAATCAAGCATAATTAAACATGCTTTGTTTGTAAAGGTAGAGCCTAAAAAAGTTCTAAGACTTGTCCTACAAAAGGGCAATGTGTCCCCTTAAAGATAAGAGAAAGAGAGCACATAATTACCTACCCAGAGGTACACATAAACTTAACCAACCTGCTACTAACCAGGGATTTTATTTGGCTTGAATTATCTAAATTTCCCAGGCTTGATCTCCTTTTCTAAAGAGTTGTTTAATTATATATGTCCTAATGATCACAATGGCTCAGTCATCCAAGAAGAAAAAGGAGGTTTATAATAATTTCCTTGGTAGAAAAAATACAGGGTGTCCCAAAAGTTGCCATACATAGGGAAAATGGGAAATTGTAGCTAAATACACCTTTATTTATAAAATATTCATTATAAAATTTTACAACAGTTTCCTTGGTTTGGAGACTTTTGGGACATCCTGTATTTCGATGTGGTCTATCTGATGTGGCATTTTGACAGAGTTCTCTTAACATGGAGCAGTAAATTAAACATGTTATTCTTTTTATGACCAAGCAATAGATACAACAGAAAGCTCTGGTTCTCACCCAACCTTGTACCTTATCTGGTGGTATGGGTTATGATGTTTAAGAATAGAGTAAGGACATCTCCTGACCATATCAGCCAGAAATTATTTTTTAAAAACTAACTGATGAAAGGTTTGTTTTTTGAACAACATTAAAATGTTCCTTTGAGAAAGGGAAGCAGAAAATATTCACTTAACCCTCAAAATGTATCTCGAGTTTTGTTTTTGCAAAAACTTCAGCTGAATTTTGCAAAATTTTATGTTTTTTTTTTAAAAAAATAAAAAGGTTTGTTAAAACATTATTTACACAGATCTTTTTTCACTATTTCTCTCTATGGAAGTCTAAAAAGATAGAGTTTAATAAGTTTAAGGACAAAATGCTGTAGCAACTATGTTTATTTCTGTGCTGAAATGGAATCAGCTGACCTAGACATAGGGCTTAAGATGACAAAGCAAATCAATTCCGAGAATCAATCTGCAAGGCTTGACCCCACTGCTCTAATTATTCCCACTCCATTTGGGATCTGCATAAGATTTTGTGAAAGTTGTTTTCACATCAAGACCAGTAAAGAAAAGGAAAAGAAAAGAAATGAATCACCTTATTGTTACAACAGTACACAACAGTGATGTGGAGAAAATAATGGCTGTTTACATTTGCCATTTTAGGATGAGTGCATTTAAATTTTTTGTTTTGGAAAATGATTTTTTTTTTATTTGCCAGGAAGTAGACATGTGTTTTCATTAGGGACATTGTTGGAAAATCCCCACAAAGAAAAACATCTGCATCATTATCACTGCTGTCAGAAAAATTCCCTGGCATGCAAAGCACTGAATGCAGCTTGTCTCAAGCAGCAGAGATGCTAACTCATTAAAAAGCCCAGACCTGAAAATGAACTAAACTTCATTTAACTTTTGGAAGTGATATGCCAGGTTTAATTATAGTATGTAAAAAGAAAGGCACCGAAACGCAACATTTTTATGTGAAAAATATTTCATAAGACGTTTTCTCTCTGAAAGAAAAAGTAGGTCAGTTTTATCAAAGTGAAAGATGATTTGAATTTGAATGCATTATTAACCTGTCCTTGGGGATGACAAAAATCTGTCTTTGTATTTCCATATCCCTCAAATTAAATCCTATAAAAATCTAAGTTAGTTTAGAAAGGGGGAAAGAAAAGCTGAAAAAGCTTTAATTAGGTTGAAGAGCTTCATTAGTACCTTCCCTCAATTTGGTAAATGCTATCAATTCAGATTGATGCAAAGAATCTCTCAGACACTGCGTATTCCTCTCACATTGCCCATTCATTTTTATTAGAGATAATTGTCAGCATAACTCAGCATTAAATAAAAACAACCCTCTGATTCCATGCCTGTTTCAAAATTTATAGTGTCCTCATGTTCTTACTGCCAATCTAAAAGCATATTTTTAAAAGACTTTTATTTTTTTATTTTATAAATTTAAAAAGTCTTTTATTTGGAGAATAAGATTGGATAGTCACATTTCTTACCTTTTAAGCAAGTTATCTCTCTGTATTAAAAAATTAAAGAAACTCTACATGGGCTGGCCACAGTGACTCATGCCTGTCATCCCAGTACTTTGGGAGGCTAAAATGGGAGGATCACCTAAGGCCAGGAGTTCAAGACCAACCTAGGCAACATAACGAGACACCTCCCCCCATCTCTACAAAAATAAAAATAAAAAAATTAGCCAGGCGTGGTGGTGCACACCTGTAGTCCTAGCTACTTGGGAAGTTGAGGTGGGAGGATTGCCTGAGCCCAGGAGTTCGAGGTTGCAAGGTTGCAGTGAGCTGTGATTGCACCACTGCACTCCGCTGCACTCCAGCCTGGGTGACAGAATGAGACCCTGTCTCTAGGGAAAAAAGAGAAAAGAAAATTCTACATTGATATGACCCATGAAATGTAAAGCCCATTCATCTGTCAGTATACCAGATTTGTTTTATAAACTGAGTGGCATATCTATCTTGCTGTCTGATGAGAATAAGGTGCCTATTTATATCGTATCTATCCAGTTTTTATAATCTCCCTGAAGATGAAGTACTAAATCAAGACCTGAGTCCAATTATTGAGAACTAGATAAGAGGGATTGGATCAACAATAGCTGTGAGATATCAAGAAAGTCTTCATGGAAACTGGAGGTTTTCTTTAGCAGCTGTCATATTGGATCATGATGTACTATGATCACAAACATGGTCAGGATTTATGTTACCAAAAATATCCACTCTTGGACTACACAGTGACACTGAGATTCTCGGCAAGATCCTGGGTACGATGATGCTTAATGTTTTATTGAAAGTGTGAGAGGAGGAGCAGGCATCTGCCCTCTGGATCTCAGATAAAGAAAAGGACTTAAGACTTATTGCTATGTGATCTTCCCGGAGGGCGGATGATGATAAGTCCCTATCCTCAAAATAAGAGGGAGTACAGCCTTTCAGACAGTAGAAACTATTTCTTCTGTAAATTGGTTGGGCCACAGAATTATTTCCAGGAGTCACAGAAAGCTGTTAGGTTTGTTGCCTATGTCTCCCCATGTGGAGTGCAAGTTGCTATGGATCATTTCTTAGATGGTTTCCTAAATTACAATTCATGGATCATGCAAGGAGGTAAGAAGTGAGAGGGCCTTAATCTAGGATTCACCAGTGATTTAATAAAAGGGTGTGTATGCTGGGTGTGATGGATCGTGCCTGCAATCCCAGTGGAGGCTGAGAGGGGAGCATTGCTTGAGGCCAAAAATTCGAGACCTCCCCCTGGGCAATATAGCAAGATCCTGTTTCTAAAATAAATTTTTTAAAAAGAGTGTAAATGTGTGTTTTGTGTGTGGTTGGGCAGACCTGTAACTGGTGACAAAGATAACCAACCTTCCACGTATTCTTCAAAGACCAAATTTAATAAAGATGAAAGGAGTCTCTCACTTTTAATTATTTTACATGAATTATACTACAGGTTATTTAATAGATACAAAGCTTTATAAAATGAAATAATCAGTGAGACTACTCTATCAAAGGTAGTAGGTACTTGATTACATTTGAATATGGTTCAATTTGATTGCTAAGTCACTGATTTTGAATTCCTTTTGAAAATTATTAAAGCATTTTTCTGACTTTATTACACTCTTCTTAATATTGTTTCTATTTTATTATGCAGTGTAGCCACTCACACAAATAATGTTTTCAGTCTCGGATTTTCTTTCTAAAAGTTCGTTGTTTCAGTTAGGAAGAACTCAGCTAGAAATTGAAAGACACAATTCAAAATGGCTCCAACCATATGGTTTCCAAATGTTGCTGCATAATGGAATCACCTGGGTATCCTTAAAATAGAGCGATGCCTGGCTCCCGTCCCAACAGTCTCATCAGATTGCAGTGGGGTGAGAGCCGGATGTCAAGATTTTTTAAAGCTGTTCAGGTGCTTCTCATGTATAGCAAAGTTTGGGAAACACTGGCTCAAACACCAAGAAAAGCTAATAACAAGAAAGTTCAAGGTAAAGTGAACCCAGATAATTAGTTCAGATATTTAATCTTGTCATCAAGGACCCCAGGATTTTACTTCTCTGCAATTCTCAGAATATCATCTTTGTCTTTAGAGTCTTATTCTCCTCATAATCCTCCAAAGGCTGTCACAGTTCCAAAAACCACATCCAGACAGCACAGCATCTAGTGGAAAAGAGGGCATTATCTGTTCCTATGTCTCTTTTAATAGCTATGATACGTCTCTCAGAAATCCACCCCTGGACTTCCACTCATGCCACATTTGCTGGATCGGGATCACCTGCCCACCCCCAACAAGGGGAATAAGACCATGACACGTGCCTCAGATTACACCAATCAGATTTACCGTCTTAGCCCAGGACAGCTTTGTGCTTCCCTGAGTCAGGCTGGGGGCAGGAGTTAAGAGGTGGGGGTGTACAAACCTGAATAAAGTCATATTTCTGACAGTTAGAGAGAAGTAAAGGAGACCGTTGGTAGGAAACCAGGAGTACCTGCCCTATTCCTTTTTTCCACATTTTACCGGATATCCTTCAATCTACTTGGGTAAGTTTCCACTTATGCAAGACTTCCGTGAATTTTCTTTTGACAATAGTTTCTGTATATGAACGTTTTGTTTCTTAATAAAAAAATCATGAAGATGTCAGGGTTCAGAGGAATAACACCTGCAAACAGCCCCATTCCCAAAGTGTCCTTTTATAGGTAGTAATGTGTGACGGTAAATTTCAATTGTTTACTTTTTAGGTTGTTTTGTCCCTCTTTTTAGAAATTTTATTGTGGTAAGAGCTCAATATCACTAAACATCAATTCTTTTCAATGTATGCTTTGCTAGTACGAGCACCCCATTTCCTTCATATCCAGAAATGTGTAAAAACATTTTTTCTGCTGTATATGTTTTATATCGTCAATTTAACATATCGGTATTTCAATTTTCACTTAAGTATACTTCAGGTTTACAGTCCCCATGAAAATACTTATCTGCGGAGTGTTACTATGCTGACACCAGAGCAAATGGAAAGCAGCTATTTTCAGCTTCCTCTAGTGAAATAATGAATGGTTAGCAACTTGACTGCACCTTGGTAGCATTTCTTTTCTCTGATAATGTTTAAGTTGCCTGCCACAGGAGTGTAATAGTAATTATGAGAGTCCATCTGCCTAGCACCAAGGTAATCATTCACAAAATTCTTCTAATATGTCAGTGTTTGCATACCCAAGGATAAAGAAACATCTGTCCTGCCCAGTAAGAGAGAAAGGAAACTGCAGGGCTTATGTTTTTCTTCCCAGCCATGTGTTATTTGTCTTTTGGTATAATTTAGGTCAAAGTTCCTAGGAACTAATTAATTCAGTAAGGAGGAAGTGGCTAGGATCTCATTTAACTGCCCCCTGACAAGATAGATCAGAGATTCTACCTGCCAGGCTGCTCAGCAGGGCCTGTTGCTTAACTTAAATTAACTGAAGATATGCAACCTCTCAGATAAGATCACCAGAGGCCCCTACTTGCCTCTGGGCTAGTTTCACTAGGGGTTCCTATCAGAAAGGGCTACTATCAGGTAGCAGGACAGGCTCACCCACTGGGAAATCCTAGAGCAGAGACCTTTCTCCAGTGTCAAAAGCCAGATCCACTCTATCTCAACTGCTCTGTTCTTGCCACGTAAAAAAGATGAGTAAGAATGCGATACCTTAAAAAAAAAAAAAGAAGCTGCAAGGTGAAGCAGAAGGTGAAATTAAGGTGGCTTGAGTTTTGTCAAGGTGGAGAAAAGGCATTGGCATCCAGCAATTTAAACCAAAGTATCTCAATGTATTTTTTTTTAAAGTCATATAGTTCATGAGACAAATGAGCAGAATTCGAGGCAACTCAATGAAGGCTTTGTGAAAACTAACTTTGATAGTTGAAGATGCATGTGTTTTCTGGTCACACAAAAATAAACAGAGCATTTTAATCTAATTTAGAGGATTCTTGTAGTGGGGGGAAGTTCTGTGGACATATGAACGTGCTCTGTCGCTTCTCACCAACTCAAACCGCTTAGTTGGATTGTTTAGTTGGCTGGGGGTGGATCCATCTTCAGACAGAAGGCATTGCACTCCATCTGAGCACCATGGGGGAAGATTGGCAAAGATCTCCTGAGGTTTGGGCAGAAAACCATGTCCACTGGCACTCTTTGATTTTTTTTTATCACATCTCAGGAGACCTTAGAATAGGCATATCCTTAATTTAAAAACTGTTAGGAATCATTTCACAGAATAACATGTATTTTTGAAGATTTTAACAAGTAGATGGCTATACAGCAGTATTAAAAGATATAAGAATATTTAACTTAGGGAGAGAAAACTTGCTTATTGCAAGGCTCTGGGAACTTCTCTAATTCCTAACAGATTTGGGGTCTCTCTGAGGATCTCAATGCACATGATATGTCTCCTCTATGATAAATACACAAAACGACAAAGGATATGTTAGAGAAAATCCAGTCCCATACTTAGTACCATTGGTGCCTCTGTGCATGTAAGAAAAAACTGACCCTTTATTAAGACACTGCCATTTGCCAGGAAATTGTAATAATAAATATTTAAATCTAGAATGACTAAGAAAATGAATGGTTCTGATGAAGTGTGAATTGGATAATCTTACTTGGTACCCTTGAGAATTTCCAGAGTCATTCCTAATGTAAAAATACTCTCTCTTTCTATAAGAAGAAAAGTGAATTATGCCCGTTCACATGATGAGAACTGATGCTACACGCAAGTACTCGGCATGTCCTGGGCAGAGGGTAAAGGACAAGAAACTGCTGCAAAATGAACAGAAGTGGGGAGCACAGCAAGCATGAGGACTGAAGAAACGTCCAAAGACACACTAAATTATAACTATCGTCACAAACACCTACTATGTGTTTGGCACCATCACCTATGGATTACTGGGAGACCACAAAGGAAAACAAAGTCTCTTGAAAGCAGAAATTACGAACGGGAGAAAACTTGTTCAGCCAATATTATGGCCAGATTATGCATAGCAGAGTCAGGTACATCACAGCATGATCCTTCAGGCGTAGCTGTGAATTGAAAGTTAATATTTCTTTACATATGGAAAGTATTTTTGTTGTACTACCTAGTTACGTTCACATTCACAAATTTTAGGCCAAATTTATCTTTATACATGAAAACTGTAAATGTGATATGTTTGTATTATTTTAACAGCAAACAAGGATTCTAAGGGATTATTTAAACCTTAGGAAAGGTAAATGTAAAATTCTTCTATAAATGGAAAAAGCATTCATATAGAAATGATCTAAGCCCTGAGGTCATAAACCAGTAACTGCTACATTTTTGAAGGAACCAGTATCAACAGACAAAATTAAGAAATCTCAAGCTGAAAACAGAATATATCCACCTCATTCAGCTTCTTTCCTTCTTTCGGTCACATAAGAAGATAAAGACAGTGGGATGAGAGATGGGAAAGAGAGTATATCAGTGATTCTTTTGTTTTTAAAGACCAAGGCAAAGGGGAAGTAATGGAGAAGAGTGGGAAATAGAAAATGTCCCTTGGAGTGAACACACACAATATGTAATGAATTTATTTTCTAAATAATTTGTTACATTAAAATGAAATTATGTATATTGAATTGCAATGTCTGAAACAATATTTCTAAAAAAAATTTCTCTATTCTCTATTAGGAAAGCAAGTCAACAAGCAATGCAATGGCTTTTAAATACAATTAAATAGTTTTATATATTCACAGTAGCTATTGCATTTAGGAAATTTTCTCATTTTACTTTTTTTTTTCAGTTGCCAATATGTACATTAATGCCAACAAACACATGTTTTTCTAACCATTATAAATATTGCTTTTCTTCCAAAAAACTCAATATTTATAAACATCTGAACATTTGGCACTGAATAAACAAAATAGCCACATTAACTTACGAATATGTTCCCTGTAAACTCATGTTTAATTAAGCATCCATTATAAAGCAAGTTTCAAAATTAAATTTAATATTCAATAGTCAAAATATTCCTAGAATTTTATAATAAACAAATGTAAACCTCTTTATCACTGGCAATTCAGTGATGAAAATATTTTTTATCTTCTACAAATGGAAATATTTTATGAAATGTAAGCACATTAGTTGATATTTAAATTATTTTTCTCACTGTTAGGTCCTTGTGACAATTTAGCTAACTAGACTAAAGATAAATGTTCTGAGATATTTTTAAAGCTGTAGCTTGACAGGGTCCAATTTTAATTACATAAAAATTAAAGTTAGGGGAAATTCATTTGTATAGTTATATTTTCAAAGAGTAGACACTTCGATTTTGGTCATTGTACTTGGCAATGAAAGTACTATAAACCCACAGTTGGAACAATGGTCAATTCCATTTGTTTTTAATGAATTAAGTCAATATTTGAAGTAGACTCTTTATAACCCAAGTTTATCTTTTCTAAGATGAAAATTTGAATATCAAACATGATTCAGTGATTCTATTGCTTGGAGTCCTTAAGTCATAGAGATCTTTAAAAATTCCTCCCTCATCTATAATAATGTATCAAAATTAATTAAGGCAAATGAACATTCTAAATGAATCTCTTCCTCTTAACTATTGTTTGAATAATTGCCTATGCTTGACAAGATATTTTGTATGAAATATCAACAACGTGATTTGGATCGCACTCATAATTACAAACTCTTCAACCATAGTAATTAATAAATTACTGTCCTCTCATGGGACTATCTTCAAACATTTAAAATATTTATTATTGAGAAGTTCCGTTGAGCTATTATCATGCATTCACAACTTTCAAAGACCTTGAATTTCTTCCAACCTTATTATTTGGCTATTTTAATTTTTAGTTTTCATTGAAATATAATTGACAAAAATCTTCATCATATTTGGAGAAAGGGCAATTTTATAGCTTGTTTAGGAAAGTTTAATTTACTCAGTTAATATCTAGCAATCCCAATTCTCTCAATGTGCAGTGGTAGTTGATTAGCCTCCCATCCTGGACACAGAAGTAATTACTGTCCCATATGTGAGAAAGTCTAATGCTTTTCAAAGAAATTGTAATAGAATCCAGTTGCAATTCACGTTCTGAAATAAGGAGTTAACAATAACTGACAGTCATGCAGGTGGTCACAGAGGAAAATTAACAGAATATCCTTTCAATCAGAAACCCTGCAAGGTAGAATTCTTTAATTTTGCAAGACTGCTAGTTAATTTCCTTACATTGTCTCCATATGGGTTTATATCCCTCAGAACAGTTAGCCCTGGATGTTCTTTAGAAAGATGTGTTTGGTATGGTTTTGTTTGTATGGCTGCATGTCTGCTGATATCCCCAGGTTGATAAAACCTAAAAATTGTGTAAAAAGACATGTGCAGAAAATGATGTCAGAGAAATTAGTGAAATAATATATTCTAATGGGTGTTCCAGAAAGGCTAATTCCTCTCTCCTTTCTTGACCTTAAAGACAGAGGAGCATTATTGTAGTTAACATGGAAAATACACATCTGTCCATTGTTACCAATGTTATTCTTCTGTCGGCTATCCAGACATCCATGATTTCTCTGCCACTGATGTCACTGGTCACTGGTCATCTTTTCAGAAGCAAGACTGAGGAGGGGAAGAGGATGTGTTATTGTGGGCCCCTAATCCCTGACCTGGGCAACTCTAAGGTAAATTGTTTCTTGCATTTTTGTTGTTGTCTGGCTGGTTATCTGTTTATTTGATTTCTGTTTGCTTATTATTAATTTTTGCATAGTCACTGAAACTTGGAAAGATGTCTTTTGAAATTACTGCTGACTCCAGACTATCAACTGGTAGGGCTGGGTTCTGTGAATGCACCAAAGAGGAAATGGGCAGCAAAGTACTTTGGGACTAGACTTCAGGCAGTGGGACGAGTCTGGGATGTCTGCTGATCTATAGGAAACAGCGGCATGGAGAAAATTAGCTCAAAAGTTTCCAAGTATCAGACTTAATAAATATTTGGGGGTCTGTTATTATATAGTCAACAGGTTGAAATGGAAAAAAAAAAACAAGATAGCTTTGGATGACAAGATTATATGTAACAGAGTTCTTTTCTCTTTACTTAAGAAAACAGGCTTTCTCCCTAACGTTGTGGCTAGTGGTTGAAAATGGTTTCCCTGGTTCTAGTGCTAACTTACTAAAAAAAGAACGATGAGCACATTCGAATAGGCATGCATATTTGTAGTAGATCCCGAAATACATTTGCTAAAGTTTGGTCCTAAAAATAAAAAATTATTCCAGAAAGGGCTGAAATTGTATGAAAATATCTTAACTGTTATGGTGAAATAATGCCAAATATACAATGATTAGTAACTAAATTTTTTATATTGCCTTCTGGAAAACTGGATAAAAAATTATATGTGACAATATATTACTAAAATACAATATTTTGTGTTAACTGAGGCAAAGAAAGGACAAGATGGAAAATTTTTTAAAAAATCATTATTATTGATATAAATAGAACACTGATACAAACAGGAGTTATGGAAATGAGAATCATAGTATAATTTTCCAGTTAAGTTATTTTAACTCATTACTAACAAGCAGTGAAATAACGTTTTGTTGTTTCTACATTTCAGAGTGGTCTGTTTTTGCCACTGTCCATAGCAAGTAGAATTAGAGCTGGACTGGGATCCAGGAAACTTTGGTTCTGGTGCTAATTCAGGCACTAACTAGACTGAAAGACCACTGAATCTTTCTGTATGTTATTTTTTCATCTATAAAATTAAGAGGTTATAGTAGTTTAAGGTGCCAAATGGATCAATTTCAGAAGATTTACCAACGTTCTGAATTTTTAATAAAAATATTTGCATATGTACATTTTCCTGGAAAGAGAACCCATAATTTCACCAGATTCACAGAGAAAGTTCATGATTCCCCCAAAAAGCTGAGAACCACAGAACTAAGGTGCTTTCTAAAGTTCCTTTTACACTTGTACATATTACCAACTTTTATGTCAAATACAAGATTTATACGTTTTACTACATGAACACTCATGTGTTACATATCTGCACATTCATATCAATGTATATATCTATGCAAACACATAAAGAACCCTGACATTTTTGGTTCTAGTTAGAGATCACTTTTCTAGTATGGAAGCCATGTTAATGTAAGTGAGATCTTATTCTGAACTAGAAATGTTAGCATGTTTTGTCTGGGATTTGTATGAGCTCAGAGTGCCATTCGAAAATTCAAGATTTATGAAAATTAAATATATGTTTGTCTACTAATGAAATGAGTTATCTTAATGAATTCCTTGAGGCACTCAACAAGTATTTATTAAATGCTCATTATTTGACAGATACCATGCTAGGTGCTAATTTTCTGTTATGTTTAAAATAGACATTCTCTGCATTTGTTTAGTAATGTAGATGATTCTTACTTAAAACCTTTATTAACCTTAATGAAATAAATAGAATTGGAATTGGAATGTTCTTAACAACAAAAGCAACAAAAAAAGAAATAGAAAGAGACCCATAAATCATGGACTTAAAACTGTTTTAACGCTTTTTGAGAATATTAGATTGTTCTTCTTCTTCTTTTTTTTTTTTTTCTGTCCCATTCGACTTCAGGTACAAAGAATAGAATTGGAATCATCATACTCTTTAGTTTATGGTACATACTCATCATTGCTCATTGATCAAAGAATGCCTTGCTTTTATTAATTTTCTTTTACACACATACACACACAAACCTCCCACTGAGAGAAGAGCTGGCATCACAACTAGCTAGGTTCAAAACTACTTGTCACCCCTCTTCCGCATACTCATTGCCTAGGCTCTCCCAAATGAGTTAAACAGAGCATTAATGAAGGGCTCCATGAACTAGCCAATTAATTAGAGAACCTGGAAACAGATTTTTGTGTGTGGACTATGATGTGACAGATCGGGAAAGAAATTAGGGATTATTCAATAAATGGAGCTGGAAGTAAATAGATAAAAGATAAAATTGTATCTCTACTTCACAACATATACAAAAAGTAAACTCTAGATGCATTATGGGCACTCATTTCAAAAATAAAATTTTCACTTCAGTAGAAAATATAGGTAAATATCTTTCAGACAATGGAGTAGGGAAAGATTTTGTAAGTATAACACCAAAAAAAGCATTGATTATTTTTAAAAAGGTCAGTGTGAATTTTTAAAATTATTAATTTTAAAGGTATGAAAGATACCTTAAAGACAGGTTACAAAGTAGGAGAATATATTCACTCTGTTCGCCACCAGTAAAGAACTATTAATGAGAATATATAAAAATATACAAAAAGCACAAATTAGTAGAAAAACCCATGAACAGATGTTTCAAAGAAAAAGAAACATGTATGGCCAATAAGTACAAGGAAGGATTCAACAATTTAGTGAGGAAATAAACACAGATGATGACTGCAATGAGATACCACTTTAGTACATTCAATTGGTGAAAATATAAATGTCTCATATACCAAGTGTTGGAGGTAATGTGGATATACAACTTATATATTGCTTGTTTGTGTGTAAACTGGAGTAAACAAGTTTGAAAACTACTTGGCATTGTTTCTTAAAGTAGAACATTCTTTTATACCTGATGACCCAGAAATTCCACATCTATATATACACCCAAGAGATACCTTGGTCATCAAACAAGAGAGACATGTATGTTAATAGTAGTCCTTATTATAATTAGTGAAAAACTGGAAACAACTCAAATGCCCGTCAATGGGAGAGTAATTTAATAAATTGCGATATATTCACACAATGGAATATCACATAGCAGCCAAAGCAAATGAACTACAACAATACAAAAAAAGTGATTTCATCTCAACAATATGATACAAAGTGAAAAAGAACATTCCCCTAATATTTAATGAGTATGGTATGTTTCTATGCTTTTTAAACAAAAAAAATTAAATATACTGTAGAAAAATACACATGCAGGCAGACTATATGAATAGAAAAGCAAGTAAATGATAAACATAAGATATACTGGTCAGTTTTCAGCCCTATATATCCATATTTCCCTATGAGAGAAAAGAAAGAAAAAAGGAAGGAAAGAAGGGAGGAAGAAGGCAGAAAGAAAGGGAGTAAGTTAATATTAATTGCCTTACATGTATTTGAATTATAAATGATAATAATTTCTTTTTTATGTGTAAACCGCCTTCAGAGATAACAGCAAACTGGCTTAAAAATGTCAATTTGTAACTTATTCATTTTAGATGGCTTGTATAAATGGATTTTTCTCCATCTATGTTGGTAACACTAAAGCAAGAATAGGTTAAATGATGTGTTCACTGAAAGTAAAACAATTGTCATCCATGGTACCAAAAATAGAAATTTGATTTCCAGTCTTGTGATCTCACCAGAAGACAGAATGTTCACTTTATCTGACTGATATAAAATATAACTCCTCCAAGGAGTCTATTATTTTGAACTACTATGTAAGCATATGTAATTACAAGCTTCTGGAAATATGTGTTATTTATTTTATCATTTGTAATAGCAAATAGAAAAGCCTGGGCTGAGTATTTACCCAACGGTGATGCTAACAGCCTTCAGAGTCATTACAGACTATTTGTAAGGGTCTGTTTAGATATCTTTAAAATCAATGACCCATTAGTGCAACTATAGTCTAAGATAGTTCCTGCCACACAGACCCTGTTCTTGCTACCAGAATGTGACATGTTGATGTTACAAACACTCTGCACATCATTAAAAACTGTGTCTTCACTCAAAGAAAGACACAGAAATAGAACTGTAACTATCCTTTAAAAATTCTGCTCCCAGTGAGTGATGTAAGTCATTCTGTTTTTGCAATTCCTATATGAAATTATAAATTATATTCTCCAAAAAATTCAGTGAGTACACTTAAATTTTGCAGGTTTTGTTATCAGTTTAAAAAATCTTCCCAATACCTGTCTTTCTTACCTCCTTCACACAGTCTCATATAGTCACATATTCCTAGTACCCATAGATGCTCAGTAATCTACATGAAGGAAAACACAGATTACTCGCTATATAACTATAGATTCACAGAATCGGAAGGACCCTAGGGTATAGACTAACCAATATTTCTCAACTGATACTATAGTCCCTTATTAGAAAGTAGTCTTCAATTTAGGAGGGTTGGGAAATGGGAGGAAATATCATGGACCCTTTGAAACTCTGATGAAATTATCCAGTTATTCCCAAGAAAAATCCACTGCTTCCCCCAAAAATAATAAATGCAAATTAACCAAATAATATATTAAAAAGAAAACTTTGTCTCTCCTTAAATATTTTTCAATGAGCAGGATGTTTTATTTGGCTTAATAAAAAGGTAAAATTTAGAGTGATCTTTTACATGGAAATATTGAAGTCATTTTTAGTATTCAATCACTTTTGAATCTGTTTTAATAGCAGTGAGTGCTCAAAATTGCAGCTCCCATAGCTTTCAATATCAAATAGTATTAAATTCCCTATCAAAGCACAGTACACTTTTCTCAAGAAACCTGAGATCTCTCTGAGATATTTAAAGTTGAATTCAGGTTGTATCCTTTGCCCTCAAGTCAAATGAAATCATTTTTGGAGAGGTTGGCATCAATAATGCAGCTTTTGTCAGCAAGGGAAGATGCTTGAATCCTTAGTTCAATTTTGAGTAGTGTAAGTAGAAGGAATCTTTAACAGAGTTTTCTAGTCTTTCCAGGTGTTTGTAGATCTTCCCCACAGATAAGCTGACAAGGCTTTTTCACTTTCCACTCCCTTGTCCTAGCTGAAGTCTTTCTTTTAGCTCTGGAATGATCACAAGTTTTCATCGTTGATCTCTTCTTCCAAAATGGCAGGTGTTTTTAGAGCCACCCTACTAGACCAGAGACTCTGGAACTAAAATACTAGCCTCATGCTTTTGGCTTAACATCTGCAATGAACCTCTTTAGTCAAACTGTTCTAAGATTCAGCTCTCCTTTACTTAAAGAATAAATAAAGTGAAATTTCTTCTCCAAGTTCGGCCAAGTGCATTGACACTTATCCTGGGGAAAGCCAAGAAACTTTTGATAGTAAAAGTAACATATTTTGCTCTGTTTCTAAATAAAAACTTTTGAAAATATAGATTTAAGGATATGGCTGTGAAATTATTAGGTCACTTTTAACAGAACAGGAAAAGCACCTTTTAGGATAATTGTTAGAGTTTTTGGCACTAACGTATGCTGATGGTGAAAGCAACAAGTCTCTATGACAAATGAAATCTCTATCTTCACCAGACTCATCAAGCTGAATCTTAGACCCAGAAGCTACATATGTACTCCATATATATATATATATATATATATATATATATATATAAAATGCCTACAGTATCGATATTTTTTTTTCTTCCATTAGGAGTTTTACTTGACAAGGAAACCTTTTTACCGCTGAAAGGACTTGGCCTTTAAGGCCTCCATGAGGCATCACACACACACAGACACAGACATCAGCATTCACATGAAAGATAAAATCTTAATTTTAATGAAACAACAATAGTTTTCATCCAGTTGCATGCCAAAAGGGAATGTCACAGCTGTTATTTTCACCATAACTGGCTTCAAAGTATTAAATATTAGCAAAATGCCAGAGTTCAGGAGTAGGTTATATCAAGTGAACAGAGGCATTGTTTAAATTTTTTGTTGTTGTTCTAAGCAACCCACCAGTTTAAGCATTTCTAGAGTACTTGATAAAGCTTTCTTCAGTTATTTATGGTTTCTTTTGATTTGAAATGTATCAAGACTTTCATGTTGGGGCAAATATAAGTTTTGGTAAATTTCCACTCTTTTAAAATTTAAATTTTCTCTAGGGGAAAACTATATACATATTGTAAATTTTTTTTTTCTCAGGATGCTCAGAAATAAGCTTCCTCGACTTCAGTCTCTCATTGGCAGGAAATTATCACACAAGAAACAGTCTGGCTTTTGTGTCCCATCACATTTAGGAATGCAAATAAAATTAAAGAAAGTGTAAGATCCATCAGCTTTCTTTTTTTTGACATTTACCAACTTAAGCTAAGTTTAATGTGAACAGGAAAAGATATGCACAAACACAATGTCAGATGCATTTTCATTAATTCTGAGGAATTCAGTGCTATTCTAGATGCCATTGTACAAGGATGATAATTTTACATAAGAAATCCATGCTACTCTATTCATGTTTAAAAGAAAACATTAAAAACATTTAAAATGCACAAAACATATTTTGTCATAAACAATTTTTTGCACAGAGTGAAGGAAACAAAATAAAGCTAAATAAAAAGTTATATATTTGTATATTTATGTTTCCTCTTACTTGACCTACAACATGAAATCTATACATGACCTTCAGTTTAGAAAAATCTGTGTTCTAAAGTAATCTGAAATATATCATCTAATCTCTGTTTTTGTTATAGGAGGCTTCTCATAAGTGAATCCACTTCTGAGTATTTCTAGTTATCCTTAGCTATTTGCATTCTTCCATTTTTTTTTATTATTATTCCAAGGTATTGTAAGGGTACAAACATTCTAGTTACACTTTATGTCTTTGCCTCACCCAAATGCAGGTTAAAGGCGTGCCCTTCCCTCCCTTTAGTGCTCCCCGTGTCCTTTAATTGTAGATTTGCACCCC
>CAUYSK010059026.1:0-18038 GCA_963575035.1 Avahi laniger | reverse complement strand
AGTAGCTGGGACTACAGGCATGCGCCACCATGCCCGGCTAATTTTTTCTATATATTTTTAGTTGTCCAGCTAATTTCTTTCTATTTTTAGTAGAGATGGGGTCTCGCTCTTGCTCAGGCTGGTCTCGAACTCCTGACCTCGACTGATCCTCTCACCTTGGCTTCTCAGAGTGCTACGATTATAGACATGAACCACTGCACCTGGCCAAGATCCCAAATTCTTAAGTGCTTTTTCCTCCTCTCTTTTTCTCTTATTAACATTATAATTACACAGACAGTGAATGTCGTGGAGCTCCAGAAATCATGACCAGCTTGTGGGGAAGATGATTTTTGGACAGAGGAATTTTTTCCATGTCCATTGCTTTCAGGTGTTGGCCGGGGCTGCGGCTTGTCCTTCATATCTGATTCCGAACCTGCCTTTTGCATAGAGGCAGCGGCTCCATCATTTTGATGACATCCTTTCCTCCCAGAGGAATGTATGGGAGTTGAAAACAGCCGTCGCTGTTACTAGGATTGGGCTTGGCCAGGAGCAGCACAAGGGCAGCAGGGCAAGAAGGGCAAGAACACTCGAGGGAAGGGGATGTGGGGAACAGAGAGGAAAGCACTTGTTTCCTGCGGCTCTTCCCACATTCCAGCCTATCGTTGGTTTCTTATTACATCTCTCCTCCCACAGTTTCTGGTTCACATCTTCCTCATTTTGTTTTGTTTTATAGTTTTTAATCTCTTTGCTGTGTTTTTCCTTTTCTGGTTCCTGCAGTGCCTGCTTGGACACATTTCTTCTCGAACCAAAGAGTAACTTTTCTGTTGTCCCGGAGAAGTTTCTCCTGGCGAACCCTCTCCAATTCTCCACTGACTTTATATGTTCTTCCCCTTTGCCTGTGCTGTTTGATGTTTTGAATTTGAAGCAGACATTTACTCCTTTTGCATTCAAAGTATATACGATGTTATTTTCAGGCCTCAGTGTCCCTATTCTTTCTATCTGAAACATTGGAGCCTAAAATAATTTATCAATCCCCAAACTCTTTTTTTTTTTTTTGAGATTAAAGAAAAGCTGGAGTGCGGTGGCCCAATCGTAGCTCACTGCAGCTTTGAGTTTCTGGGTTCAAGGGATTCTCCCACCTCAGCCTCCCAAGTAGCTGAGACTACAAGTGCATGCTACCATGACTGGCTAATTTTTGTTTTTTAAAGACAGGGTCTCGCTATGTTGCCCAGGCTGATCTCAAATTCCTGGCCTCAAGTGATCCTGCTGCCTCCCGTCTTGGCCTCTGGAAGTGCTGGGATTATAGGCATGAGCTGCTGCACCTGGTTTCTAAACTTCTTATATCCATATGTATGAGTGTGTTGCAATAACAATGGTGATCATTTGTACGTTACTTTGCAGATTGTGAAATATATCTGCAGGCTTGCCTCATGCAGCTGCTTGACTTGCCTGCTCTGTGTAAAGTTTCACACTTTTCTTCTGTAAGCTCGTGGGTAGAGATGCCATTAATTCCTTCTACCCCATCTAGAAATGCTCTGCACACAATGGACACTCACTCTTCTGGATGGGCTTGGAAATCTCAGTCTTTAACTCAAATATCCCCAGTACAGATTTATTCTAATTTAAGAAAACCCAACACAAAACACTAGAATTTACAGAAACATATATTATTTGTATGACAAAAGGACTTAGCATAGAACTTCCTCTCATAGAAAACTCCTTTGTTGTATTCAATTTATTTTTATTTTATAAGGTAATTTAGTTTATATAGAAAAAATACATGAATTTGACTTAGGGTCATATTGATTGCATATAATAAGAACACTTGATTCTTAGTCAGTGACTAATGACCTGGGTGGTATCTCTTTTGATCCTACAGTTATGTCATATATAAAGGTGACTTTGACATTATCATAAACTACAAGTTCTCACTTTATAGAAATGAAAAATATGTAAGTACAAATAGCATGGAAGGAAGGAAGGAAGGAAGAGTGTTCTCCTGGGTTTCATCCCAGAGACTAAAATCCGTAATCCATCCTAGGATAGATAACTTGAAAAGGAATCACACACACACACACACACACACACACACACACACACACACGCACTTCCCTGCTCCTCCCCCTTTTCAGGTGGGAACAGGCTACCCCAGGGTGATCCTGACTTTGCTTGGGCACCTTCCTCAATCCTCCTGCTCTTACCTCTCTCCTAAGCTCTGTGCAACTCCATCTTTGCCCTAGAAGGTCACTTTCCCTGTGACGGAGCCATCTCCATTCCCCAGGGCCGGGCAAGGAAGCTGACACAAGTCTTCGCCCACTGGCCCAGCTCCTGGCCAGCTCAGCCATGTGGGAACCCTCCACGCCTCGCTCTCCTCTAACTGCAACAGCCAACCTCTCAGCCCCCTCCTTCTCTCTCCCCCACTCTTGAAAGCCAATTTCCTGCTTCAATCTTATTCTTATGAATAGAAACACAGAGCTTGCATGGAGAATGAGAAACTACTGTATCATAGGAAGCAATCACACAGAACACAAAAAGCCATTCAAAGTAATTAAACTACTCCCCTCCCCTTTTCTATATTTCTTTTCAGCTTGGCACTGATGGGCTGTTTATCTTTTGCCACCACCAATAGCAGCAGTGGCAGCGGCGGAGGAAACGGTGAACCATTTTCTGCAAGGGCGCATGCCGAGAGGTCAGAATTAAGACAAACGCTTTCATTCTTGGCTGCCAAAGCATTGTAGCTTCTGAAACGCAAGGGAAGCAATGCCATCACCCCCGTAAGGAAATAAACAAATAAATAAAGGCCCCGCACGGTGCTGAGAGAAGCTTCTGGATGATTTTCCACTTGTCAGAGGAAAGCGGGGTGGGGCTGGGAAGGATGGGGGTGAGAGGGATGGGGAGCGCATTATCTTCCAGCCCCTGGAAGCTTTTGTTCTCCTCAGCTGTGCTCAGGAGGCTGCAGCTCTGCTCCCAGCTGTGCAGAATCTTGCAAGCCATCTAAGAAGAGCATCTGAGACTGGCAATGTGACTGCAGCAGGCATTGCCCCCGGGGAGATGACAGCTGGGCAGGAAAGTGGAACCCCCAGGTTCCCAGTGAGCAGGATTGAGTTAACAGGGCTCCCTCCCACTTAGCATAGATGCTCTTTCCCAGGACAGCTGCAGAAAGAGAGAGCTGAGAGGGTTGCCTGAGGGCTATTTGCAATGTTTCCCCCCTGCACTGGCCCCAGCGTGTCTGTGGCAGCTGCTTCAGAGAGTGAGCACTCAAGAGGCCTTAGAGTTGAAGATAAAGGGAAGAACTCTGAGTGGCTCAATAGCATCCACTCTTTCAACCTGTCCAATATCACACATGCATCTGGAATGTGTTTGTTCTGTTGTGAAAATCAATGCTTCTTCAGACTTGGTGATATTAGGACTTTGGTAAGACAGCTTGAGGAAGTTTGCCTACAAAAGGGCCTCTGAGCAGTCAATAAGTCAGAAACTGCGTCAAGAGCACTTCGTGGGAACTGAGAGGTGGATGAAAAACCTCCTAACAACAGGCTCTCTGTGGAGCAGGCGGGGCTGTTTTGGAACACAAACCCCTTGGGGTAGATCCTCACTTGCCACTATCCTTCACTACCAGGCCCATTGCTACCTCTTTTGGGTTTCAAGGAACTTTCTGTCTAATAGAGAACGTGGCCCAGGTTGAAAATTTTGCACAGGATGGTCTATAAAATGCCAAATCAAGCTACATGGCCCATGTTACATTTACTTTAGGGCTAAGTAACTTGCACGCCACTGCTGGGGGCCCGCTACACTCTCCACTGCACCCGTAGATTTATCATGGTAGATTTAACTTCCTGGTTGAGGAAATGTCAATTTCAAAGTGGCCCCGGAGGCTCGGCATCCTCCTCCTTCTCAGCCTTGTTGGCCCTGCCTGGAGTTGCTTGTTCGGCTTAATCTGCGGGGCTGGCACCTTGCCCATTCTCTGCCGACAGACCTGCGCTGTTCAGCATTCTTGTTTTTGCATCTGTCATTATCTTTTGTAGGCAAGGAGGTTTGACGTGCAATAAACGTAAATGGGCAATGTATATTCTGTGTTTTATTAACTTCCATTTGTTGTTGTCAGGGACTACTCTGCCTTGCCAAGATCCATCAGGGAGACCCCTCTGTTCTTGGTTTCCCTTGCTTTTGCCTCATTTCATTTCTGAAAACTGCTTTGTCCAAGATCTGTTTCTGCAGAAGGCACTGTGCCCTCCTCTAGCTTTCAGGGTGAAGGGTATGCCCACTCTCGATGGCAAAGTCTTTCTGGGATGGTTTACTTCAGCCATTACCCAGACTTGGGGGATAGAGGAAGAAGGCCTCCATGTATCACCTATCTTATGTGTGACTGTTTCAGCAGATAGAGAACTACTGAAAATGTTTTCTGAATTTAGATCAAATCAAATGTTGCTACCTAGATGGGAAGCAACCAAGTCCTCTCCCCCCTATTTAAACATTTTAAAAAGCCCCAATCTTATAATAATTTCACTCGCTTTGCAAAAGTGTTCAATATGCTAAATGAAAATGATAATTCAATTTATTCTCTCAGTAGGAATTCTTGTAAGGTACAAGGGAGGTGGGGCAATGTCTACCGAAAATGAAATTGAGTCTGTGGGGGTAATGGCAAAAGACTCAGCATTCTTGACTCTCAGGGCAAGTGCAACGGCATTCAAATGTCATCGGGTTTAATGTGTTTCCTTAAATACTTACCTTACTACTCAGGATTGCTTCAAGTAATGCAGAGAAATTTGAATTCTGACTTTTGGGTGAGAATTTGGAGTAGCAAATTAATGGAAAATGCCCTTTTATAATATTTTCTAGCAAAGTTAACTAGTTAATGCTTCTGGTTTGAGGACCAGAGTATTAACAGTTGTAAGTCAGACATTTGTGGGGAAGCACCAAGCTGAGACAGAGCCTCCATCAAAGTCCTGGAAGGCTGGGGCTGGCTTTGGATGCTCGAAAGCTGTGGACACATATTAGAGGGCACTCAGATAATTCACCTCATAGTATAAAGGTCTTCCTTCCTAGAGAAGGGTTAGAGATATCGTAATTGTACTGCAGTGCTCCAAACCTCCACAAATGCTGACTCAGAACACTCTAGCCTGCTCTGTAGTGTTCTTCCTCTAACTCATAATTCAAATAAGTCCTCACAGAGGAATGGAATTTCTACCTTGGAGTTGACTTTTTTTAACACAAGGTTTATATTGAGATGTAATTCACATGCCATACAATGCAATTCGCATACCATTTAAAGTACACAATTCATTGGTTTTTGGTATGTTCGCAGAGTTGGGCAAACATTACCACATCAATTCTAGAATGTTATTGTCACACCTGTCTCTGGTAGCAGTTACTTCTTAGCCTCTGGCAACTGCTAACCTACTCTCTGTCTCTATAGAGTTGCCTATTCTGGACATTTCATATAAGTGAAATAATTTAATATGCAGTCTTTTCTGACCAATGTCTTTCACTTAGCATGATGTTTTCAAGGTTCATCCATGTTGCAGAACATATCGACACTTCATTCTTTTTATTGTCAAATAACATTCCATTTAATGGATATTCCACATTTTATTTATTCATTTATCAATTAGTGGACATTGGGTTGTTTGCACTTTTTGGCTATTATAATAATGCTACTATGAACATTCATGTACGAGTTTTGGGTGGACATATGTTTCCATTTCTTTTGGGTATATCCCTAGGAGTGGAATTGCTGGGTCACATGGTAACTCTGTGTTTAACGTTGGAGAACTGAACTGCCAAACTGTTTTCCAAAGTGGCTGCACTACCTTACAGCCTTCCAATAACTCCTGAGAGTTCCACTTTCTTTACGTCCTCACCAGTGGTTGTTATTGTCTGTCTTTTTTTATTGTATCCATTCTAGTGGACATCAAGTGATATCTCTTTGGATTTACATTTCTCTAATGACTGATGATGTCAAGCATCTTTTTATGTGATTGATTATTGGCCATTTGTATATCCGCATTTGAGAAATGTTTGCTTAGGTATTTTTCCCATTTTTTTTTTAAATTGAGTTACTAATGTTTTTATTGTTGAGTTGTAAGAGTTCTTTATATATTCTGGATACAAATCATTTGCATAGAAGATTTGCAAATATTTTGTCCTATTGGGTTGGATTTTTCATTTTCTTGAGGGAATCATTTGCAGCACAAAAGTTTTTAATTTTGATAAAGCCCAATTTGTCTACATTTTCCTTTGTTGCTCTTGCTTTTGGTGATGTAGTCTAGACATGAGTGTAAAAAACAAAGAGCTCCCAGGTACAGCAGGGGTATGTTAGGATACAGTTAAGGTAGAAAGAAGGGCATGGCTGCATGGTAAAAAAACTTATCCACTTCCTCAAGCAGATCTGCTTTTACTTGTTTTATAAGAGATTTTATTTTTAAAAGACTCCTATGGTTAAACATATTTTAAATTCATACAAGTATACAAGTATGGTTTGTACATATTATATCTTCATTTGAGGAGAGAGGGAAGTGTTATCAATATTCTTTTACATATCTAAAAGCATACTCCATCAAATCAACTGTGATTTAAACAGGATTTCCCTGTGTAGAATTGAAAGCCCTCCCTTTTTTACTTTCATAATATTCTTATCCATATTCTTATGAGGATGCTGGTCTACCCCTGTCCAAACTGTCCTTGGTGGTGAGCTCACTGAGAAAGGTTAGGCCTTGTTTTTTGGTGACTGTAAGTACCCAACTGCTTCATGATATTTAGAAGTGGGTCAAACCAGGCAAGATCAAAACTTGTGCAAATTAAATAGAAAAATTAACATAAAAATTAAACTCTTAAACACTCAAGAAATTTGATTTAATAAGTTTGAGGGCTATGTTGGGGTGGGGAACCTGCAACTTTAAGGCCACATGTGGCCTTCTAGGTCTTTAGGTGATGACTTTTGACTGAATCCAAGTTTTACAGAACAAATCCTTTTATTAAAAGGGATGCAACAGAGAAAGATGAAGCTTTTCTTGGCTCCTTTGGTGCTTAAGAAAGAACAATCTTGAAATCAGAAGGCTGCAGGTTCCCCACCCCTCAGGAATGAAGTCTGCATTCAAAAATTGTGTGGATGAGCGCTGTCGTTTTCTGCTGCTATAACAGAATACCACAGATTGCCTGATTTATAATGAACAGACATTTGTTTGGCTCACAGTTCTGGAGGCTGGAAACTTCAAGAGCATGGTGCTGGCATCTGGTGAGGGTTGTCCCATGGTGGAAAGTGAGAGGCAGGAGCAAGCACTCAAAACAGAGAGATTGGGCTGAATTCATCCTTTTATCAGGAAACTATTCCCACAATAACTAACCCACTCTCACTATAACAGCTTTAATTTATTCATGAGAATGGAGCCCTGTGACCTAATTGCCACTTAAAGGTCCCATCTCTTAATACTATTACAACAGCAATTAAATTTCCAACACGTGCACCTTTAGGGGACACATTCAAACCTTAGCAGCTGTATTAGCCTGGTGTCTCCAGAGAAACAGAACCAGTAGACAATATATAAAATAAGGAACTGGTACATGTGGTTATAGTGGCAGTGAAGTCCCAAGATCTGCTCTCAGCAAGCTGGAGATCAGGAGAGCTGCTGTTATAGTTCCAGTCTAGGTCCGAAGGCTTAAGAACTAGGAGAGCTGATGATGTAAGTTCCAGTCTGAGTCCAAGTCTGAAGGCAGGAAAGACTGATATCTTAACTTGAAAATAGTCAGGCAGAGAATTCTCTCTTACTTTGACTTTTTGTTCTGTGCAGACCTTTATTAGATTGGATGAGGCCCACCCACATTATAGAGGGCAATCTACTATCCTCAGTGTACCAATTTGAATGTTAACTTCATCCAGAAACGCCCTCACAGACATACCCAGAATAACGTTAATCACATATCTGGACACCTCACAGCCCAGTCAAGTTGACACATGCAATTAGCCATCACAATGGTATTGTAAAAGCTTAGCTCCATATGCCTACTCTGTCTACTCTGTAGTCTAGTCTATACTAAAATTCCTGGAAAATAATTTCTTAAAGCTATATCTGGTACACAATGGGGTAATGTAATTCCCATAAACTGCAGTCCTGTAAACTTATATTTTAGGATGGAAAAATATCCTAAAGAAAGAACTGTTTCAAAAAGACAAGATAAATTTTAATCAGCTCTTGCTTTCATACCTTCCCTGCCAACATCTCAGACCACACTTTATTACAGATTCACATAATTGGAGAAGGTTGAAACACTGCCCAGGATTCGGGATAGTATATGAAGCACCTAATCCTTTCAGTAGGCAATTGGGCTCTCCTTTGGTACACATTTGGGAGACAAGGTTCTCACGGCAGCAATTGCTAATGGGTCTGAATTTAATTATTACAAACTCTTGCATCAGTAAGTGCAAATGTAGCTCCAGAAGGCTAAAAATACAGCCTTCAAGCTGTGCCCAGGCTTAAAAATCACCAGGATCTTCAGAGGAGAAGAACTCTTCATATTGCTAGTGTTGCCATTTTGGAAATGTCAATGATTGCTCAGCGTGCCCCACAGAGGGTTTTGGCTCTGGATCTGAAGTGAGAAAAATGGCATTAGCTTTGTAGATCCCCCTCGTATAGCATGCATGCTCTATCTGCCTTCATGTCTCTATCTCTTAGGAATATTGTAAGCTCCTCTGGCAACTGAACACACCTTCTACCGACTACAGAATATTAACAGGTGATGTAAACAGAGAACCAGTAAAACTAATTGAAAAATTGGCAAGTTTATCAAATAAACATTTACAGTCCAGGGGAGAGGGCCAAGAAGGTAGAGGACATCAGGGAATAGGCAACAAAATATCAGATAATAAGTTTTGTATGTATTCCCTTCAGCAACTTTATTGGACGTGTGAGCAGGTTTCTATGAAACCAAAGCAGCCAGCTAACATGGTCAATTCAGTCAATTAGCACTGGCTTCTTTTCAGGTTTGTTCTCTGAGATGCATATAAATTATGCAGGGTTGGCTACAGGCTTTTGGGCAGGTAAAAACATTGCAGAAAGCAATCTCTTAACCATCCCAAAATGTACTACATCTGCAATTCCCAAGGCTGTGTGGTTCCCTGTCATGGTAGAGTTGGGAGAGAGAGGAAATTCTTCCTAGTTTGAAAACTTCAAATGGACACAATTTGGCACCAGAAGAGAATGGGTCCAGTGATCATGAATCCAGTTTTTGGCCTCTTTCAAACAGACAGAACCCTGGAGTGTGAGTGGAAGGACTGAAACATGTACACGTTTTCTTGCATGTGTTTAAACCAAGAGGTGACAATTTGTGACTGTACCCCAATTTCTGCTCCTGCAGTCACATGTCCACTCACCCTCCTTTGAACTCCCTTGCCATTTTATGTTTATTATGATGACTTCTACTTTTTCAGATAGTCTAGTTATCGAGCATTTGTTTTTACTTTATTTTACATCATACATCCTTTTTGTAGGCAGGAATGTTCATGATTGTCGTCTTATATTTTCTTGCCCCCAGTACATGAAATCATGCATATGTTTTGCAAATAAATGAATGAATGAATGTACACCCAATTCAATTGAACTGTAGCAGACTGCAGTTGAACAAAAGGAATGGCTAAAATTCCTAAACAGATAGTACACTCTAAAATGCTGGTAGTTGATTTTGAATGTCAAAATATCATAAGGGGATATAGCTATTCTTGAAAATGTAGGACTAACAGTTCATTACCCACACGTTTATAGAGTGTGAAGAAAAAAAATTCAAAAATTTAACATTTTTGTCCTGAATCTATTGGTTTGGTGAATTTTTTTTTTATTGCATGTCTTAACCTTTTTCTTGTAAAACATGCCATGTATACAAAAGAGTATATTAAATGCATATGTCCAGTTTAAAGAATGATAATAAAATAAACCTCCATGTCCCCACCATCCTGGTTAGAGATAAATGATTACTATAGGAACCTCTTTGTGATTTTCCTCCAGATGCTCCATCACACAACCTTCCTTCCCTCCTACAAACATCCTTTATACTTTTAATCAGGACATATCTATGAATAGGTAATAAACAAGTATTGTTTAGTGTCTCCTATATAATAATCTTCTTGGATGGAAAGATTTAATATTATAAAGATGTCAATTATATCCAGGTTAATTTAGAGATAGG
Source organism: Avahi laniger (assembly GCA_963575035.1). Classification (NCBI taxonomy): domain Eukaryota; kingdom Metazoa; phylum Chordata; class Mammalia; order Primates; family Indriidae; genus Avahi; species Avahi laniger. The sequence continues at coordinate 7,886 of CAUYSK010059026.1, read as the reverse complement.
AAAATTTCAACAAAAATCTCAATAGGTATTTCCATGGAGTTTGAAAATATGATTATAAAATGTAAATAGAGTAGTAAAGGGCTAGAAAGAGCCAAGAAACTCTGGAAAAAGTAGAGGAAGGTATGTATGTGTGTGTGTGTGTTTGTGTGTGTGTGTGTGTGTGAGCTTTCTCTATCAGATATCAAGATTTACTATAAAGGCAGAATAATTAAGACAGTGTGGCACTGGTGCAGAGATGGACAAGAAGACCTACAGAACAGAACAGAAACAGAAGCAGACCATGATAATATGGGAACCTGATACACAGCAGACCATAAGGGGCAAAAATGAACTATCTAAACAAATCATTATACATATGGACAAAAATGAAATTGTATCTCTACTCCAAACCATAGACAGCAATATATTCCTGTTGAATTTAAGATTAATATGAAAGTTAAGAAAGCCAAAATCATAAATTTTTGAAAAGACAATACAGAAGAATATCTTTATGAGGTCTAGTTGTGAATGACTTCTTTTACAAGATCAATAAAAAAGCACAAACATAAAATAAAAGGTTAATAAATTAAACTACATTAAAAAATAAGAACTTATGTTCATTGGAAGGAATCATAAAGAGAGTAAAAAGACAACCATAAACTAAGAAAATATATTTTCAAAAAATGTAATTGACAAAGATTTAGCAGTCTGAACATACAAAAACCTCCTATGAATCATTAAAGAAAAGTTAAGCAACTAAATTTAAAGATGGGCAAAAGGCATAGATATAAATTTTAAAGAGGGAATCTATAACCCATAAACAGATGAAAAGATGCCCAACTTTGTTAGTATTCAGTGAAATGAAAATTGAAACCACAATGAGACTTCATTTCAAATCTACCAGATTGGCAAGTTAATAGAGGGTCTCTACTGAGCTTTTGCAGGAATGTGGAGAAAACAGAACGTGATCTCTCATCCACTTCTGCTGGAGTGTAAGTGGGTTTAAAACAGTGTGATACTATTCAGTAAATGTAAAAACACCATATTACTTGACCATCTTAATAGAAATAGCAGGAAAGACAGAAAGTCCTTGGAATTATAATCAGATTTTCTTAGAAGTCAGAGTATAGTGAGAAGGAAGACAGGAGATTAAGGTTCATTCTTCGCTGGGAGAATTCTCAGTGGCTTTTCTGAAGCTTGGCGTTTTTGCATGGATTTATTTGTTTCTTAGGAAAACATTTAAAACTTCATCATATCTGAGAAATCTTTGGAACTGAGAGCTGATTTATGGAATTAAAGTAACCAACTTACTTTCTTAAATTGTTATGTCCTCCACAACATGGATCCATACACTCTTTGTGGGACCTGAACTTGTGGCCTTAGAGTTGTATAAAGTTAGAAGTGGGAGAGACTTCATAGGTTGTCCTGTCTAAAATCTCTGATCACCTGTCCTAAATGGGGGAGACAGGTGATCAGGTTGCAGGTCCTGTCTAATGCGTTATAGACTTAAAGGTCATGGTTATGAGACAACTTTTCAGTCACACTGCCTGGGTTAGAATCTAGCTCTTCCAAGGAACCTTCATATACAGTGATTTGATTCTACACTTCTAGGAGCACAGACCCTAGTAACAAAAAGAACTGCCCCCCCCAAAATCTTAAACTGATCATAATACTCATATTATTGGCAATAGTTTTAGTACTGTCATGCTGGTGAACACTTTGTATATAGTAGAATAAATAAAAAAGTGATTATGTGATAATTTAATGCTATCATTCCTGGTATTGTTGAGAACAAAAACCATTGAGTTTTGTCAAAAAGTTTCAGGAGACAGCTTGGTTTTGGCAAATTATGAAATAAATGAACATCAATAAGGAGAACTATAATGAATTTAAATATGCATATAATTAAAAGCATGAATTTACCATGAGCTTGTAAAATTGAGAGAAAATAAACATCATGGAGGTATGCTAGTGAGTCTACTCATTGTTTTGAAAATGAGTGCATAAAGGGAAAGGAGCAAGCATTTATTGTGCTGTTCCCATGAACTATATCATTGGATAATTGAATAGGAGATACAGGGAAATTAATCTTTGTAGAAATAAATATTCCTGCTAATAAATGAAGAAGGAATGATGCAATTAGAATACCACCATTTGGCTAACCTGATGAACTAATGGATCTAGGCATTGAACATCAGTAGCTGTTAAGATTATAAAAAGAGAAATAACCAGTCACTATGTACTGCTAATTAAAGAGCACATCACTGCTTGTGAAGTAGCCTTGCTAAAAAATCAAACCTGAATCTGATCAATTCTCTAGAACTACCCAGCAATACAGAAAATTCAGAGGATGAAGCAATATGTTCAATGACACCAAGGAGATGCAATCAGTGAAATCCAGACTATTAGAAATTGTACAGGACAAGTGACACAGGTCCTTAGCAAATTATTAACAAATAAATTATAAGAAAAAAACAGATAAAGAGGGCACTTATAGATTTAAGAGATATAGCAACATATTGGAAAACGTGGACCTCACTTGGATCCTGATTCAAACAAGCAGACTGTAAAAGTCAAACAAAAGCACTAGTTTTCCTGTTGCTAATTAGAAGTATTTTTTAAAAATATAAATGTACTTATTTCCTCTAATCCTCAGTTTCTTCATCTATGTGATGGGGACAACAAATACGGCACCTTCACAGGGCTTTAGTTGGAATACATGAAATGATGTTTGTAAAGCATTTAACACAATACTCTGTACATTGTAAGGACTCAATAAATATTTGTCACCATTATTTTATATCCAAAGAGGGTGTGAGAAGCTTGGTGAGAAGTCTAGTATCTGACTACCATATTCAGAATTGGAAAATCTATACAAAACACAGGAGAACCAAAATGAAAAACCAAATAGGTTGGCAATGGGGCAACTGGTGTACAAGGAAGGTAGAAGTAGATTGTAAGAGAAGTAAGACTGAGGAACAATTGTCCAGAGTTCTGGAATTATTCACAGCCTTCTACGAAGTGCTCAGAAACTCTGGTGTGGGTTTGCTAAGAGTATGGAAAACAGCTACCAAGGAGTGAACACAACAAACAACATGTCACTGGTTAAAGTCACAATTTTCTCAGGCTTCACTTCAAGTCTGTGGCAGATCTAGAACTCAAATCCAGGCTTTTTGGCCACTGAGTTCAGTGCTCTTTTCCTCTGTAATACTCCATCATCATATATATATTTTATTAAAGTCGATGTGACAAAGTAGAGGCTTGGCAATCTACAGATTCAATGCAATCCCCATCAAAATACCAATGATATGCTTCACAGAAATAGGAAAAAAAAATCCTAAAATTTATATGGAACACAAAAGCCCAGAATAGCCAAAGCCATCCTGAGCAAAAACAAAACTAGAGGAATCACATTACTTGATTTCAAATTATACTACAGAGCTGTAGTAACCAAAACAGCATGGTATTGCCATAAAAACAGACATATAGACAAATGCAACCAGAAAAGACAACTTTCTACCGTCTTTAGGTGGTATGATTTCCATAATGATAATAACAGCAAGTTACAAGACCAAGAGAGAAGTTCATTATGTTACTGGTAGAGCCTTCAATGAGATTTATCTCCTTCTGCTAATGCATAATGACCATGAAAGGACTGAATGGGAACACCAACGTGATAGTGCAAGAGTGCATCAATCAGGCCAGGTGAAACTACTAGTAATGGATGGGTCTCCAATAAAGGAATAAAGGAATAGTAGGTGCACAGAGATCTAAAGCAGGAATAACTGAAATCTTATTATAACCATTACTTTGCCCTTAACAGTTATTTTATTTCAGAGTTTAAAAGCATACTTTCAAAGGAAAGAGAGGAGAAACACTTGGAAACATCTAGTTTTCTTTAAACGAGTGCATAAGATTTTTCTTCTCTGTTCGTGAAAATACCAGAACTCTTCCTCTTTTTCAAGTCTAAGTTTTATCCTAGGGACGGCATAACATATACAGCTGGCTGGGTTTAAGTCCTAGCTCTTGCCCCCTTCCGGTAGGGGGACCTTAGCACATACTTAACTTTTCTAATCCCCTGTTTCTTCAACAGAAAGATGGTTGTAATGATATTGCGCTCACAAGGCTATTCTGAGGATTAAATAGTGCATAGCCTTTTCTTCCTATTGCATCAATTAGATTCATAGAGTTTCATCTGGCAACTTTCTTCTGGTCTTATATTCAGGAAACATTAAAAGACAGTAGGATAGAAGAAAAATACAAGATCATCTATTTCTTTGTTTTCACACCCTTTACTATGTTTTCCTTTTCCAGGAACATTTCTGGCAATATTGCAAAGAAATCAGAATTTGTTCTTTATACCCAAGCCTCTACTTTCTTTTCTTCTCGTTATTATTACTTTTAATTATTATGGGTACATAATAGTTGTATATCTTTATAGGGAACATGTGATGTTTTGATACAGGTATACAATGTGAATTAATCAAATCAGAGTAATCGGGGTATCCAGAACCTCAGGCTTTTATCATTTCTTTGTGTTAGGAACATTCCCATTCCACTCTTTTAGTGATTTTAAAATATATCTTAACTTTTATTGATTATAGTCACGTTTCTGTGCTATCAAATATTGTTTACTCTATTTAATTATCTAACTATATTTCTGCACCCATTAACCATCTCTACTTTATCCCCTACTCCCCACTACCCTTCGCAGCCTCTGGGAACCATCATTCTACTCTCTGTCTCCATGAGATCAATTGCTTTTAATATTTAGCTCCCATATACAAGTGAGAAAATGCAAGATTTGTCCTTCTGTGCTTGGCTTTTCTCACTTAACATAACGTTCTTCAGTTCCATTCATGTTCCAAATGACAGAATTTCATTTTTTGTGGCTATGTAATATTGCAGTGTGTTTATGTACCACAATTTCTTTATCTATTCACCCACTGATACACACTGATGTTGATCCCAAATCTTGGCTATTATTAATAGTGCTGCAGTAAACATGGGAGTGCAGATATCTTTTCACTATATTGAATTCCCCTCCGTTGGATATATACCCAGAAGTGGGATGGCTGGATCATATGGTAGTTCTATTTTTAGTGTTTTAAGGAACCTCCATACAGTTTTCCATGGTGGTTGTACTAATTTACATTCCCCAAAAAAGCATACAAGGTTTCCTCTTTCTCTGTATCCTCACCAGAATTCATTATTGTCTGTCTTTTTGATAAAAGCCATTTTACCTGGGGTGAGATGATGTCTCATTGTCATTTTGATTTACATTTCTCTGATGATCTATGATATTGAGTATTATTTAGGGATGTCAATTTGTATTTGAAAGTTGATTTTGAGCTCTATTTGAGTTAGGAAGCTATAAAGGATGAACTTAAGACTGATCAATGTTCAGAAACACAGAAATAATTTTACCGTGACTACTAAATCTTGGCCTCAAGACAAGTTATTTTACTCTCTCCCATGGTACAGAGAATTTTCTAGAGAAAAACCGTGGCCAGGCTGTGGGTATTACATCTCTCAATGCATTTTTTTTCTCATCGTCTTTTTCTTAGAAGACCATCAAATCTTCAAGGGTTTTTTTCTCACTTTGTTTTGAGCTATCCATATGACTGGATTTTCCAGTATGTGAGAGAAAAACCTTAGAAATATAGAATGAGAATTAGAGAAGATTGTTTAAATGGAAGAGAAGCTTTTCCAACATTCTTTTTTGACAGCTCGTGGATCACTTTTTTAAAATGAATTTTTTGTGTCTCTTTTGTATGTCTTAATGCTGTCTAATCAGCCATCTTTTATACTAAATATTTCTAGGAATTGACCTAGATTGAATCTTCAACTTCTGGCACCTCTGCATGATTGAGATTTGTCATGAATGGTTCAAAATAATTTAAAAATATTAAACTATGTCAAATTGTGAGTGAGTTTACAAAAGAGATCTGTAGATGTGAATGAAAAGAACTTTAATCGTATCATGATTAAATATCTTTAACTCCCAGATAGTTATCAATTCTGCTCAAAAATCATTGTAGAACTTTTCACAAAATAAAATTATTCTCAGAATGCCAATCTGCCATAGGTACTACAAGTGTCATTGAATCCTCTGGGCCATGACCTAGTGCTGAGCTGCTAGCACACACTGCAGCCTGGACCAGCTAGAGACTTTTTGTTATTCTGGACTCTGTAAAAAGCTCCATCCTTGCTAAATGAGTCAGAGCAATATACCCAAATGTGCCATGTGTTGATTTCAAAATAGGCTCACGCAGGTATTGGGCCTCTTTTGTATTGATAGGAAGGGAAAGGTTGGGCAAATTGTCTTTCAGTTTGGAGAAAATATCCAGCCCAGACCACTGGACTTCCAGAAAATTCATTGAGTCGAATATTCTTATAGTTTATTGTCCATCCTCTGTGGACCACTATGTGACATCCTCTGTGACAAATACCAAGGCATTTAAGGTGCCTGCTACTTCTTGCTCACCAGGTTCTAGTAGTTCACTGTCATCAATGCAGTTGTCTATGAGATGGTGAGACAATCAAGGTCCTTGTGAACAAGTTTATGGCAAAAGGCTGAGTAGTGGACGTGGCCCTGAAACAAGAGAGTGAAATTATACTCCAGACCAAAATGTGCAAGTAAACCACTTCTGATGATATCTTCCTCATGCTTTAGAAAATAAGACATTTTCCAGATCAATATTGCATACCAGGTACTTCCGTATGTGTTGACTTATTCCAGTAAAGAGACTACATCTGGAACAACAGATTAATTTTATGATTAAGTTTGTGATAATTTACTTCCCTTCTTCAAGACGCTTCTGAATTTTGTACAAATCAGAGAATCAAATGGTGATGCCAAAAATTAGCATTCCTGCATCTTTCAAGTGGGCATGCATGTGGCACATGGTTATATTTGTATTTTAGAAATATTACTTCAACTTCAACATGAATAATTAATTGTAAGGGGGTAAGAATGGATGGAGGTAGATCAATTGCGTAGCTGTTGCATCGTTGTAGGGAACAGATGATCTTAACTCAATTTGAAGTGGTAGAGATGAAGAGAAGTACAAGTGGGCTGATCATGAGTTTGTTTTTGGATGTGTTAAGTTTGGGGATATTTTCGAGACATCCACTAGGAGGTGCTGTTTAAGCAGGTAGAGTCTATAGCACAGCTCTCAAGTCTAAGGTAAAGTGTGACAGGACTTTGAGTGGCATCTGCATAGACATAGTCCAGTGAAGACGATCACAGTTCACTTGTGGAAATTCAACTATAGCCATTAATCCAAAAACAAACAAAAAAACCAATAAAACCAAAATAAAAAAGGAGTGCAGGCAGTGGTTTAAATGGTGTGCAAGTATGGAACATTCTCGTTACCATTCCATTCAGTGAGTACATGCCCTCGATTGAGTGGGATTTGGAAGATATGAATCAGCTGTTTTTTTTTTTTTGCATTCAGTCCAAGTTCCAGTGTGAGTATTTCACTGAGTTAAGTGTAATTCTAATATTTAAAAATACTGCACATAGGTTTCACACAATATAACACCTAAATACAAGCCAACTTCTTCTGGAGATAAACTAAGAAATCAACCATTTTCAAATCCTGGATGGAAAATCATCTGTGTTGAATTTATTGAGAAATGATGGCACATTGGTCTTAAATATAGCACTTCTTGTGGTGTTTTCTTTCTTGAATAATTTTTTTTTTAAATTTTTTTAATTTATTTCAGCATATTATGGGGGTACAGATGTTTCTGTTACATATGTTGCCCTTGCCCCCACCTCCCTTCCTAAGTCCGAGTTTCAAATATGTCCATCATTTGGGTGGTGCACATTGCACTCTTTGTGCATGCATATACCCCTCCTCAGAATTTCAATAAAGCCATTTTCTTTACCAACTACTTTT
>CAUYSK010059025.1:0-46327 GCA_963575035.1 Avahi laniger | reverse complement strand
TTTCTTTCTATTTTTGGTAGAGATGGGGTCTCGCTCTTGCTCAGGCTGGTCTCGAACTCCTGAGCTCAGAACGATCCGCCCACCTCGGCCTCCCAGAGTGCTAGGATTACAGGCGTGAGCCACCGCGCCCGGCCAAATTTTAGGATTTTTCACAATTAAAATATTTGTTACAAACATGTAGACTTCAAAATCATGTTATTTTAAATTCTTAAGTAACAGATATTTTTAATACTTGTATTATTCAGTATCTTACAGATGTTTTTAATGAAGAAGAGGTATTTATTTGTCTGCAACCATGCAAGTTGGTTGTGTTTAGACTTCCTGATAAGAAAAATTCGCTGAATAAATTGCTGATAAGTCTTAACAAATCAGGGATTTTTCTCAATACACAAAAGACGGGAAGAATACAGTCTTTCTTTTCTTGAATTCTTTGAGTTTAACATTTCTGCAGAAGCACTAGGAGCTTAGTCATATAGGATTAGAATTGCATCCATTTTGCATTGTCCTCACTTTAGAAGAACTGTTTAAAAAAATAATATTTTTCTTGGTAATAAATGACATATTCTCATGGAAAATTAGGAAAATACAATGAGTATAAAGAAGAAACTAAAAAGTATTTGTAGTCCTACCACCTAGTGGTATCCACAGTTACAATTGTGGTATATTTTTTTTCCGTCTTCTTATTCAACGTTTAGTATGTGTACATTTACTTTACAGGCCAAACAACAATTAGAAGAAATTGCAAAATTCTGAAATACTCCTTTGTGTGGTATTTATCATTTTTATTAATCATTTGTGTGGTGTGATATAATATCTTAATTCCTTTATAAAAATTTGGTGACTGAAATGGTTTTAAGATATTTTAAAGGACAGATAAATGAGACAGTTCCATGAAACCAGGTAGCGATGACTTCTGGATAAAAGCCGTGTTATCAGTTGTGGCTCACTTCAGGGAAAAGGTTGTATAATTTTCTCATCATTATGAAATGCTTCCACTTTCTCTGGCTATTGCATGAGTGACCTTGAGTATTGCCATATGTTCCTCTGTTTATATAATACATTTCTACTTTGGAAAAATATTACTTTCAAAAAGTAACAACTCATTTCCTTCCTATTTTTCATACCACAACACTCATCATGATAATCAGCATTGTTGAACTTGTAGTAGTTCTTATTGTTAGTTTTCAGAAGCATTGGTTTCACTGTTGTCCAGGGACTAATGTAGAAATGATAAAACCTAGCATAGTACAAAGAACACTAACCTAGGTATTAAGGACATCAGAGCTCTATGTTGTTCAGTAACCTTAGAAGAACTCATCTAAGCTTTTTCTATTCTTTTAGTTCCTAAGAACTATTTTGGATCACCTGCTAAATCATGGACATACTAAAAAAATTTTTCCCTTGCTTTCCATTTCCACTTATTATTGTTTCTAATCACTGTTTTAATATCCACCTTATCATCATTCTTTTCCACTTCATAGTTTTCGTTTCTTTTTTTTTTTTTTTTTTCTGATACAGAGTCTTGCTCTGTTGCCCCTGCTAGAATGTAGTGGCATTGTCACAGCTAATGGCACCCTCAAATTCCTGGGCTCAAGCGATCCTCCTGCCTCAGCCTCCCAGTTAGCTGGAACTACAGACTTGAGCCAGCAAGCTGGGCTAATTTTTTCTATTATTACTAAAGATGGGGTTTTGGTCTTGCTCAGCCTGGTCTCAAACTCCTGGCCTCAAGCAGCCCTCCCACCTCGGCCTCCCAGAGTGCTAAGATTACAGGTGCGAGCCACCGCACCCAGCCCATTTCATAGTTTTCTTTTTAAAATTTAGATCTGATTGTGCCATTCTTCTAAACAAACAACTCTGATAAATCCCCATCCTACCCAGAATGTTCTGTTATGTATATGTGTTTATGTTTTCATCATATGATCTCTTCGATTTACTCGTCCTCACCTCTTCCATTGCACTGTATTACAGTGCCGTGCGCATGATCAATATGCAGCAAGTATTTACTGAGTTGCATTTATTTGTTTATTTTCTCCCCCAATTCCCACCCCAGAGTTGGACCTTATCTTTGGAGTTATACGCTTTAAATTGTAATGTTTTAATTTAATTCACAGATGGATTCTGTCATTCATGTGTAAGAATATAAATCTTATAGCTCTTCTGTCTAGGTACCCATTCAGCTTTATTTATTTACCTGGGGTGTGGCCATGTGCATAATCTTTCTTAGTGTCAGCAAAAATCAGTGCTACGTTAATGTTAAGCAAAATACATGTGGGAATAAAAACAACAACAACAAAAAAACCCCAACCTCAATACCAGTATTCCGTATGGGAGAGAGAATTAGTCACTCTTGATTATGTGGTTTTGTGGTACATTTTTTTGACAATTCTGCTGGCTTAGCTTTTTTTCACCTCATAGATTTAACTGATTTGATTTAGAATATACGTATATATGATATTTGTGGGGCTTAATAGAGTTTTTAAGTTTAATTTTCCAATTTTTCTATGTATATTATAACATTTCTTAACAGATTTTTAAACAAATATTTTTATTTGTGATATAAAATAACAAAGACATTAAAAGATAAAGTGGATTTTTATAAAACATCTATGCTTCTGAAAGGAAGAAAATATCGGTGGTGTCAAGATGAGTTAGGAGACTGGTAAGGTCATTTAGACAAGTGATATTAGGGCTCAAACTAAGGTGGTAGGAAAAGAAATGAACAGTCAGCTTCCACATAAATCATGCAGCTGGAATTGACAGGCAAGATGCCAGGAATCAGAGACACATGTTAAGGCAAATTAGGCATAGTTGGCTATTTCTAGATAATTGTTTAATGCCATTTTAGACATTGCTCACGACTTCCCATCTCTGTTACTTTGTTCATACCATCTCATTTTTCCACCATGCTCAACTTCCCGGTCTCAATCTTACCTATCCTTTAAGGTCTAATCTATATCTTGTCGCTTTAGAAGTTGCTGTCAGGTGCTTGCTAAGTGGGAGAAATGTTGAACTATTAAAATACCAGAGTCTATATCTCATATTTGATAGGAGATTATTACTACCTAATACTATTTGCCTTTCTTGTGCATCTTTCACTCTAACTAGATAGTGTCTTATACATAATGAATGAATGGTTTTGACTTGAGGTTTTGTTTTTTTTTTTAATTTGTCTTCGATAGATTAAACGTAATCCAATATCAAGTTTAGTAAATTGCTTTCTGTATATGTTATTCTAGGTTAAAATTTAAAAAGCCCGTATTTACCTACTGTTTCTTAGAAAACTGCTATTTTTGTAGTCTTTACATTTAGATTTATAGCGGTGATGTTTTAGGGAAAAATGATCCCAGCACAAGAGGCTTCTGCAACTTCAGTTCTCATCACTGTATGATTCTGTTCCAGTTTCTTTTTATAGTTTACTGGTAAGTCCTTGGATTGTGAAACACAAAGAACTGATTCTTCTGTTCTTTGAAGTACTAACAACTAAATGGGGAAACTGTTTGCATAATGTTCCAGGATTCATTGAAGAAGTTTGTACCACAGCCGCAGGAGTGGTTACAGTGTATAAATCAGGGTCCTAGAAAGTAGCACTTGCATAAGGTTTTCCATAACCACCCAGGTAGACAATTCAAAGACACTTTTTACACTGAACTCTGCAGTTAGTGTTTGTATGTGACCAGCATCTCAATTCTCTTTTAAATGGTCACTTTCTTTTTGAATGAAGAACTTAGCTAAACTTCCACGACTGTTTCTATGACTCTTAAAATAGTTAAGACTATATATAATTACATATATAATTTTCTTTAGCTTTGTTTTCCCTTGAAGTTTTTTCTTTGAATAATACTAACATTTCAAAATTTGATCAGAGATGTGAATATTCCTTTTCAGAATATAAATAATTGAATTTATCAGAATTAAATCATAAGTGTAGTTGCAAAAAGTCAGTAATATTTTTGAGCTCATTGCAATAAGAAAAGCAGTTGGATTATAGCAGGACAAAGCATTTTAGAACATCTTATCATTGTTATAAACATTATCATTATTACATCATCAAATTTCTAACATTTACTGAATCTTTACTATGTGTAAGGCACCACTAGGTACTCTGCATACTTTATAGCATTTATGTCCTAAAAACCACATTTTTATGTTTATAGTTATTATACCCATTTTGCAAAAGGGTTCCTCCCCAAGGTCAGGAAGGTTACTTGACTTGTGCATGGTCACCCAACTGGTAAAAACCAATGCCATGACTTCAGAGCCTTTGCCTGTTATATGAAGTATGAGTGAGACTATACAATCTGTGAGGGCCAGAGCTGTGTTTTGCATAACACTTTAAACCTGTGCCTAGCATAATACGTGGCACATAGTATATGATCTATAATAAATATTTGTTGGGTGCATTTGCCTCTTGTAGAACAATTATATTAAATAATATTAATAACAACCCCTCAGCAGGGCCAGGGCCATTCCTAACAGCTTGACACAGAGTGAATGTGTTCCAGGAATCCCACAGTGGAGTTTGAAATGCATTTTTCACAGAGAAACCTTGTTACATGTGATACTGAATATGTGGAGTTACATGGGTCTTTGTGCACTCACCTGTGAGTTTGATTGCTGCTGAATAGCATGGCTTCTAGGACAGAATACATGTTTAGACAGCTTTCAAATGGACTCTGGGAATAAAGCCCATTGGCAGGTCAGTTGGAGGATGTGGCCTTTGAGGAGCTGATGATCTTCCCTTTAGAACCTAAGGTCGCCATTACGAGTATCGGTTATAGTTTTTAGGACCTCAGTATATACAAACCGAGAAACGCTGAGCTTCTCCAGGGAAGTAGAGGTGGAGGACCCTGAATGCCCCACCTTCTGTTTCCTTCCTGTTGCCTTTCCCTCACCTCTTGCAGCAGCCTCTGAAACTGGTTTGAGAAGGCTTAGGCTACTGGAAGCAGAGGACGATGAATCCTGGCTCTAGTTTCTTCATTTTCAAATGAAGAACCCAAGATTTTACAAAAGTCAGGTGACTTCCTGAAGTCATACAGCTATTTTAGGCACACAGTTAATTCGTGGCAGAGGACTAGATGTGGTTTTCAGAGTCTAGTGCTTTCCAGCTCTGTTGTAAATTCTTTCAAGCACTGTTTAAATTGAAAAATTGAATCTTTACATAACAACTTTTTAATGATGTTTTATATTAAGTCTTTGAAAATAAATGTCCTTTGCACAGTGCCTACAGAAGAGCTAATATTAGCATATTACTTAACAGTTTGAATAATTTTTTGCATGCTATTTGATCCTCACAACCCTAGGGGTAGAATGGACAGTATTTTGTCACTATTCCTCTTTTAGAGAGAAAGAATAATGTCACACAAATGACAAGTTTCAAAGCCAGAAATCAAAACTAGATTTGCTCAGCATAAGATTTTGGAGTTAGACTTACCTAAGTGAACTGGTTCAGCCAGCCTGGATCAGAGAAGTAAGCTTCTTGGTTGTAGATGGTGAAGTGCAGTGGGCAGGGGAGAAAGGAGGTTTGGGAACAAGCCCTCATCGTTGAACTCTAGTGAGGGAATAAATAGAATCTCGCTAAATTAAAGCGTATACGTGTGGAGCAATGGCTGGGGTAAATATACACTTCTTGCATTTTATCGAGGTGGTGTGATGGAAAGGAGCATTCTCTCAGACCTAGGTTTGAGTATTTTTTTTTATTAATTAGTTGTATTAATATAACTTTAGTTGATCTTTCTAAGCCTATGGTGGTCTAATCTGTAAAATGAGAATAATATTAACCTTGTGAAACCTACTCTGCCTGCTCAGAAGTCTTATTCTTTTCTTTTCTTTTTTGCTTACTTCTGGGTTCTTTGTATTTTGTATTTTTAGCAACTACATAGCTAAATTATGAATTTGTTACATATGTTCCTATGCAGAATGCAGAAATACTAGAAGCTTGCTACTGAAAGGGACATCAGAAAGACACCAACTACTGTGAACTAAAGATAACTTTTGTCACTTTTTTTGTGTGTCAGGTTGGATCCCCAATTCATCTCAAATCTTGTTCTCACTTTTTGGTTGCAAAGGATTAAATTCTCTGCTTTTCTGTGAGATCGTAGTTAGTGAATTGTCCCATCATTAATTAATGGTTTTCTTTTTTCCTAGTTGTATAAGTTTGGAGAGACAGTTTCAATTGTTTTTTGGACAGACACTTGGAGACCAGAAAGCTTCTTTGACAAAGTGAAGAAGAACAGACAAAATGACATGCACACATTATGCTTACTAGGTAAGGATTTTGGAGTTCTCTTAAAGTTATAATGTAGAATCATCATATTGTTCTCATTTTGATTTTGTGTTAAGGTGAAAACTGTTCTCTTGTAACTAGCTAGAGGTAGGAAGGAACACTGTCTAGCCATTCTATGCTTGCCACAATCTTTGCCATATTCTCAGGGAGACACACATCTTCTGCTTCTGCTGTTCCTGCCTACGTGCCATACTTCATGCTGCTCCTCCTTGTGCCCTGATGTATCCTCTCCAGTATCCCGTGTCTTACCCATGTGTCCATCAAGGCCCCTTCTTGTCACTTTACTGTAATTCAGCAGACTTGTATTGAACATTTATTCTTATCAAGCACCATCCTCTTCTTCCTCGGGGTATTCTTTGAATACTGCAGTATTGATGCTATCAGAATCATGGAATGATAGACCTGAAAGAGACTCTGGAGATCATCTTATTGAAGTCTTTTTTACAGGTCAAGTTGAGGCCCAGCATACTGAATGTCACCCAGCTAACTGGTGGCAGAACTGGTAGAATCAGATAGCCTCTTGTTCACAGCTCTTTTCACTGTACCATCCCATCCAAATTCTATTTTCTGTTTAGTGTGGAAAGGGCTGAGAGCACTGTCTTTGAATACCAAGATAATGGTACTGAGCTTCAGAAGGGCATGGGGTTTGCTTTCCAGCTGATGCCCTGAAATTGCACCGATTCACATTCACTAGTCAGCTCTATTCTAGTGGCATATGTTGTAGAAAGCAATACTGGTAGCAAAGCTTCAATCTGTGATTGACGAACAGAACACAGCTAACTGACATCTTTGACAGCTTTGAAATGATACTTATATGTGGAGTCGGGAGACAAAATCCCAGCACTGCTACTTACTAGCTAGAGAATATTGTGAGCATTCCTTAACCTTTGCCTTCATATTCTTCAAATAGGAATAATCCCTCCTGCCTCATGGACTTGTTTAGAGCAGTACTTCTCAATCTGTTTGCGGTAAAGGACTAGAGTTGGGTGGGTTTTTTTTTAATATGTTTGTTTTTTAATTTTTTATCTTTTGTGTCAGTGTCAAATTACTATAAATGTTTGTATTTATATTCTCACTCCTGTAGTCACTTCATCATTTACTGGTAACAAAAAGTTCACATGCTATCATTGTTCCTTGGATTATACTTTGAATTGTACTGTCTTAGTGACACTGTGTGAAGTCACCCAGCAAAATGTCTACCACATGGCACAGGATCAGGGCAGGGAATGAACCCATGATTTTGGCCTCTTATAGTAAGTACAGATATTCAGAACATTAGAAAAGATTTCTGTTTGCCAAAAACTTTTACATTATTTGCATAATATAGCCAATTCTCCATTAAATTGTTATTTAATAATATGTAATTTTAAGCAACCCAATCAGTATGAAACCCAGTCTTACTAGAAAAGATAACTCAATTTTACTAATGGTGGGTTTGTGTTTTTTTTTTTGTTTTTTTTTTTGTTTTTTTTTTTTAGAGACAGAGTCTTGCTCTGTTGCCTAGGCTAGAGTGCCGTGGCGTCAGCCTAGCTCACAGCAACCTCAAACTCCTGGGCTCACGCAATCCTTCTGCCTCAGCCTCCCAAGTAGCTGGGACTACAGACATGCGCCACCATGCCCGGCTATTTTTTTCTATATATTTTTAGTTGTCCAGATAATTTCTGTCTATTTTTAGTAGAGACGGGGTCTCGCTCTTGTTCAGGCTGGTCTTGAACTCCTGACCTCAAGCGATCCTCCTGCCTCGGCCTCCCTGAGTGCTAGGATTATAGGCGTGAAGCCACTGCGCCTAGCCATGGTAGGTTTCTTATGGGGTAGAAATTGAAAATTAATGTCTAGAGCAGGAGTTCGCAAGCTAGTGCCCAGGGATCACATCTGGCCTGCTGCTTGTTTTGTAAATAAGGTTTTTTGGAACATGGCCACACACATTGACTTACATGTATTGTCTATGGCTACCTTTGTGCCACAGCAGCAGAGAAGAGTAGTTGTGACAGAGACCTTATGGCCCTCAGAACCTAAAATATTTACTACCTGGCCTTTAACAGAAGTTTGCTGACTCCTGGTGTAGAGTGAAATTTTATCTAATGTCATGTGCTACACCTTGAATCCC
Organism: Avahi laniger; assembly: GCA_963575035.1. Lineage (NCBI taxonomy): Eukaryota > Metazoa > Chordata > Mammalia > Primates > Indriidae > Avahi > Avahi laniger. The sequence goes on along the minus strand of CAUYSK010059025.1, from coordinate 37,937 downwards.
CTCAGTGGCTCTTTTCCATTACCATATATTATTTTTTCAAAGTCTTAACCCCCATCTGAAGTATCTTACTAACTTGGTAGACTTCTTCCCTGCTTCGTAAGAGCAAGGCCTTTGTCTTTCTCATTGCTCTTTTCCTAGTGTCTAGAAGTCTGGCACACTGTAGCTGTTCGATAAATATTTATGAAAGTCAGTTGGTTGAAGTTTTGCTTAGTTTATTTTCTCAGACTTGGTCTTATTAACCATTGTCACAGAAAATTTTTAACTCTTGCTAGTTCATTCAATTTCAGCCAGAATACAATTTTTTTATTCTGTTCACATTGACATCTAATTAATTCTAGGTCTAGATCAGGCCATAAATGCTTCTCAAATACATTTACTTTTGGCTTATGCCTATATTTCACAATTAACCGATGATGGATTTTCTTATTTTAGTATATTGCCAGTGTGATTTAGTACTTCATTAATAATTAATTAGCTTCATAATTTTGCCCTTGGATTTTTTTATGTGAAAAGAGGCTGATCTTACTTTTTTGTAGTCCTTACTAAAAGAACATCATTATAAGGCACTTGTGAATCAGTATGGGCTATGCTGTCGGATATATTCATCTTGTTATCCCAAACTTGGATCCAGTTAAGGCCAGCAGTTGGTAGAAGGTCAAAGTAGAATGATGAGGGAAGGACAGCTGTTGAAAGGACTGTTGTTTGGATACACAAGTGTTATGTATAGGCTGGGCACGGTGGCTCACGCCTGTAATCCTAGCACTCTGGCAGACCAACGCAGGAAGATCACTTGAGGTCAGCAGTTTGAGAACAGCCTGAGCTAGACCGAGATCCTGTGTCTACTAAAACTAGAAAAAATTAGCCCGGCATGGTAGCCTGTGCCTGTAGTCCCAGCTACTGGGGAAGCTGAGGCAGGAGGATTGCTTGAGCCCAGGAGTTTGAGGTTGCAGTGAGCTATGAAAATGCCACTGCACTCTAGCCAGGGTGACAGAATGAGACTCTGTCACCAGCCCCCCACCAAAAAAAAGTGCATATGTATGTTTTACAACAGGACTTGAGTTTTTTAAAACATAACAGGGAGCGAAGAGTCTGAGAGGCAAGCTACCTGAAAACCTCCCCATATATCCATTAAAAATGGGGGGAAGGAGAGCAAGCAGCATTTATCTTTAGGAAAGCTTTGGAAAAGCAGGTAGAAAATCAGTTTACAGGTATTTATTGAGGAATTAGTCTATGCCCAGTGTGGCTCTTCTGGAATACTATGGAAGTATTAGACTCAGGTCCTGCCCTCAGAGTTTTGAAATCTAGTTTGGAATTAATTTGTTGTGCGCATGAAAGTCTAAAGAACAATTAAGTTCTATTGTATGGAGAGGCAGGAAGGACAAACCAGAACTTTGGCTATGGAGTTCTCTAAGAGCTGCCTCATTTCTTGGCTTTCCTGGGAAAAGACAAACAAGGTTAAACAATATATCTTCCTTGTTCCATTAACAAAAGCAGGAACAGGGTATGAAGTGTAGGATGTCATGATTCCAAATCCTCAAATCATAGTTCTCATCATTTAATCATCTGGCATTCTCATTATTTAAGTTAGTAGGTATTTACTGAATGCCTGCTATGGGCCACGCCCTGTAGGGATTAATGAGAATCAATCAGGGTAGGAAACCAGAGAGAATTTAAAATTTACTTAGAGAGACAAGACCAATATACATGATGTAATGAGAAATTAATAAAATTAATTGTATAGATTGTTCTAGGAACAAAAAGCATTTATTTGAAGGGAAGTCAACAAGAACTTTCTAAAGGAATTGGGACTCATGTTGCCTAAAGGGTGGGTAGTTTAATATGTGCTCGTATGGGTTGTAGGGGAGTCATGTGAGTAAGTTTATTCAGTAGACATTTGTGAAGTGTCTTCTGGGTACTTCACGTTATGCTGGATCCTGGTACTGAGATGGGTAGGTGTAGTTCACATTCTACCAAGTAGAAATAGAGAGGGAAAATTACGGGCTATATGAAGACAAGGAAAAAGTAGTAAGACTGGTCTGGTTTGAGACTAATTCACTAATGCAGTCTTGTGCTTGATTTAAAACTTGTAAAAAATTCTCCTCTACCTTCTTCGCTTTTAAAATCAGATTCTTTAGAGCACGTCATTAAAAAAGTAAAAAAAAAAATTGGAAATACGAAAAATCTTACTTTCACAACATTTTAGAAACTCAAGGTAAATGAATTAGTAAATGTGTTAAATTTTAAAAGATCTTACATAATTTAAAGGAAATCTAGAAGTTGACTTACACCATTAATTGTATTGGAGACCACATTTTCAATAACAGATATTCATTGTTTACCCTCGCGTGCCAGACGAATAGAAATATTAAATAGGTAATGATATTTCTAAACTGAAAAATACTGTCAATGCTGGTTCCAAGAACATCTAAAGATACACATATAAGATTAATCTCTGGTATAATTTCCAAGTAAATTCTTTAGTATCTTTTATAAGAAAAACTTTTATAATCACTTAGGAAAGCTGCAGAAGTCTATCAAGGACTCCTCAGTTACACTGTATTTATTTTTGCAAAAACAAACTTTGGCTGAACCATTTATTTCCAGCATGTAAAACAGGAAGCAGCTGTTGCTCTTGCTGTTGTGTACTGAGTTCCTGTGAGGATGTAGAGTGATTCTGATTTTTACCTTTTACCAAATAGTTCAGCTGAGCAGTAGTGATTAAAAAGTGTAAAGAATCAACTATTTGTGATGCGTGGACTGTCACGCTTCATGAGAGCAGATGTTACGTCTGGTCAGGTCCCCGTGGTATCCCATTACCTATGCAGTGCCTGACACACACTCGGTGCTCCAAAGCCCTGTTAAAAGTATGAATACTTGATATTAAAGTATTTATTCATAATAGCAAAAAAATCTCTTTTCAAAATGTGATAAGAAGATTTTTTCTGTTTGTGTTATATCCACTGAAGCTTACATCTGGTGCCTGAAAAACAGGTGTAATAGGAATATATTATAACAACGTTTTTCAGTTAGGTCTGTGTAGTTACCAGCTAATAAAAATGAAAAAAAAGATTTTGATTAGCTGTTAGGTGGTGTATATGCCAATATTTATCTAATTCTTTCCTTTGTCTTCTTTTCCAACAGGAAATTAGATCCCAGCAGGATGGTCTCAGGGCCAAGCTCGTGTTTGTTCTCTAACTTGTGGCCTTTATACACAAACACAAGCTTCCATTCTTCTCTATATTTCTGTAAGAAAGTGATTAGATATGAGTGTGAGGAAAGACTGTCACAAACTGTCAGATGAGCATTTTGGAGACTTGGGAAGAATGTTTCCCCAAATTTAAGTGACTGTTAACTGATGTTACATATAGGGTTTTGTATAAAGTACTTAAAAGAACTGTTTTTTATTTCCTATAGACATCAAAGTAAAGGAGCAGTCTCTGGAAAATCTAATCAAGTAAGTTCTCATTCTGAGAATGCTTACATCTATTTTAATTCCTTGAACAATTCAACAAATTCTTTTTAAATGACATGAGTTCTAAAGATTATTGAAAATCAGCTTTCATTAATAGTTTAAACTCTAATACTTTTATGAAACAATAGGCAAGTATGCTAGAGTGGAAATAGATTTCATAGATTTCAATACTGAGAACAGTGGCTGGCACCTGATAGACACTCAGTAAGTATTTGTGGGATGAATTAATGCATTGGGATTCAGAAGTCATGAGTTTGAGACCAAGTCTGCCTCCAGTTGTATGCTCTTGGGCAAGTCCCTTCCATCTCTGAGCCTTCTTTTCTTCATAGGTATAATGTAATACTAATCCTTTTTTGCCGAGAGAGGCAGTGTCCAATATAGTACCCATTATCCACATGTGACCAATGAGCACTTGTCACATGGCTAATGTGACTCAGGAACTGAATTTTTCATTTAACTTTAGTTATTTTAAAACTGATACTCAATTTGATTATTGGAAAACTTTTAAGTATGTTTGGAACAACTTCAATATATAAGTATACTTTTACAACCGTATATTTTATGAAATTTAAATGCAGATCAAATATTTCCAGTGAAAATTTAATATCCAAATTAAGATATGCTATAAATACAAACCAGATTTCAAAGACTTAGTATAAAACAATCTCTTTAATAATTTTTATGTGGATAAATGCTAAATTACAACAGTTTAGATAGATTAAATAAAATATTTAAATTTTTTCCTTTTTTGAAATTTTTTTGTTAATGTGACTGCTAGAAAACTTACGATTATGTTTGTAGCTTGCATTATATTTCTATTGTGTAGCCCTGACTTAAAGAGTTGTTTTGAAAGCCAGTAAAATAACTATATGAACCATTTTGTAAGCTGCAGAGGCTATATTTTTATTATTATGATCATTGGGCAAATCTGGTAGGCTTTTGAGTAATATAGAAGTAACCATCCAAGATTTTCAAGAATTCAGGATGATTTAGTTTACTTTTCTTAGAGGAGGAGGTAAAAAGAGGAATATGTGGATATGTGGTTTAAACACGGTAATACAAGGAGTACTATAAAACCTGATTAAGTTGGAGTATAGACCAAGTTGCTACTTATTTTGAATTATTTTTGCATAAGGCATCACTTTGAATAAAGATAACTTTGATTTAGACATCTGTGTTTAAATTTTTGCTCTTTTAAACTTGCTGTCATTTCAGTGAGATCAGAGGACAGATGGAATAAAACAATGAAAAAAGCTTATGAAACTTAAACAATCACTGTGTCCGTTTTTTATAGTGTATATTTAATGTGGTTATCATGTAAAAACTTCAAGCAGAATGTAGGCTCTGGTACCTGAGTATATCTGGGGGAGTAATTGCGTTAATAATGTGTTATGTAATTTCATGGATCAGAACAGTGACGTCTAGTTTTATACTTACAGAGGAAGGAAGATCTACGAACCTCCTCGGTATATGAGTGTAAACCAGGCAGCCCGGCAGCTTCTGGAGATTGTTCAAAATCAGAGAAAACGAGGAGAGGAACCAGGTACTTACACCCCTGTAAGGGCTCTCATGTTATTCCTCTATTGCCTCCTTTAGATGTATATATGAATCAGTATATGACACAGACATAAATACACCACCACTGAAGCAAGACGGAGTGCTTTTGTATTGTACTACTTCCTGTCATTTTTTTCCAGCTTTAATTTCAATCCCACAGGCTTCAAGTTGTGGTAAAAAAAAAATAATGGAGTTCTGTGTAGTGAAATTAACACCATTCCAGAAAGTGAGGATTTTTCACAAATTAAATATAAATCAAATTTGATGTAAATGTGGTCATGTATATTTTGATAAAATATAGAACTTTCATTTTAGCCCTAATCAGTGGTAAGATCTGTCCTGCAAAATATATTTATTCTACTTTTTATGATTCTCAACACTGAGACTAGGATAGTTTACTTCAGCTTAAAGATAAGAGAATTTATTTTTATATTCTTAATATGTAGACTTATTTTGTAGAATATAATAAAATGTTTATTGTTAGTAAATCTTTATTAAGAAGTTCTTAAATGTCACATTCTAGGGGAGAAACAGGAAAAAAAACGTTCTTAAATAAACCTGTCATTCTATTCTGTCATAAGGTGCTGACTGCCTCTGGGCACCTGTACCCTAATAGAAAAGATACATAAGAGATTCTTGAGTGGCCACTGCTTATTTTATTCTCATTATCAGGCCCTGTTATAGTTGTGAAACAAGTAGTCTGCAAGCGTGTTCTATATCCGTAACTTCGTACAGAGCTCTTTGCGTTCCTCCTTGTTCTTGACTGAATCATTCGCCCCCTTTGATCATTGTTCAATCAGGACTTTTCCCACTAAACAATAAAACCATTAAAAGAGTCTGTCCTTTAGCTGTAGTACCAGACTGAATGATACTAAAGTTCACTATGGTTGGCTATTTTGAACTTAAAAGTATAAGTAATGCCAAATGCCCATTATTTGTTAAGGGCTCTATAGTTTACTAAATACTCTCATATCCTTTATCTTAGCCCTCACAGCCACCATCTAAGATAGTATACATTTTAAAAAATGAGAAGACTTAAGTTTGTCTAATGTGTCAAGTAGAAACTCAAATCTGTGTGTTTATGATATGAACATATCTCAAGCAAGTTATTAAAAATATAAGTATGTAATAAACATTGTTTACTCAGAATCTAAAGACAAATGCCATGCAATTGTAACAAATATGGATATAGCTTAGTAAGTACTAAAAACTTAAACTCATATAAGCCCTTGGAATTCTGAAAGGGTAAAATTGGGAAGTACTTTTTTATATGTCAAGTAGTACAAATGATTATATAAAGCCTTAGGTGAATCAATGGATAATTGGTTCATGAGTAGCTAAAGATATTTAAGATATTTGGAGCTTCTTTAAATATACTTGTGGTACTAATGTAAGTCTGAGTGTATAATTGACAGAATAATCCATTTGCTGAATTGAATGGCAGTGTCTTTTTTTGTTTTGTTTTTTTTAAATAGCAATTACTGAAGAGACACTCTGTGTTGGCTTAGCCAGAGTTGGAGCCGAGGACCAGAAAATTGCAGCAGGCACTTTACAGCAAATGTGCACCGTGGACTTGGGAGAACCGTTGCATTCCTTGATAATCACAGGAGGCAGCATGCATCCGCTGGAGATGGAGATGCTCAGTCTGTTTTCCATGCCAGGAAATAGCTGAGTCCCAAAGCACCGATGGATTCTGATCATAGACATTTTCTGCAGTCCTGTGTTCATTTCAGACCTATATGGATGTAAACATACTTGTGTAACAAATTAAACAGGCATTTTGGTTTATCTAGTAAGTATGAAACAAACCACAAAAAGAAGGAGCTGACTCAGCAGTTCTTGGTCGGCTGTGGCAATGAGTTGTTCCCTGTGATATCATTAGTTGCTGCTATTTCGACAGCTTTTCAGGATACACACACAAGGAGCAGACCAAGCTGGAAAACTTGTGGATTGACATCCATTGACAAAATCATTTAAAAGCAGTTTTTACTTATGAAACCAATTTATACAGGGTGGTTGTTACAGAGTATAACTTAGATTAACTGGAACGTGAATCACTTAAATCCCAGTTTTAAAGGATAAGAAATACGAAGAGTGGCAAGAAAAGCAAATAAAAGATAACAGTAACAGTCCACATAATATTTTTATAATTTTCTTCTTTCTTAAAAAGTCAGCTGTCCTGACTGTAAGACGCATTGTCCTGATAGCAGCTGGTGTTATTGCACGTAAACAGGCAGGAAGAATAAACCTCCACCCAGCAGTCCTACTTCTTAAAGCTCAGCTGAGCACATGCCACAACATGGCTCCCTTCTGGATTGGCCGTCTTGGCTAGCTGACATCCTAATTATGTGGCTCATATTCTGCTGTATTTTAGAGGTTATGTAATTGTTTAATTATAAATGTTTAGCCAGCCATTTATAGTTACTATTTGGTTTTAAATAGCATCTTTCACATCCAAACAGTTAAATGGAAAACTTGCTGACTATAAAATAAAATTAAAAATAATTTAAGTTTGAAGGCAATAATGGATTAGTCAAGATTTGTCATATCACTTAATTCAGTTAATATGTCATTATATATTGATAATCTATACACACACACAAAATAGTCATACTCTGCTTACAGTTTTAAATAACACTTCATTTATTATATTTCATGGCCATAGAATTTTATACTTTTTGTCAGTTCAGAATAAAAATAGCTTTGTTACATAATAGTTCAGTTGGTCCAACTCTGAGTATTTCCACGGCTTAATCAATTTATCTGGGCTGTTTGCTTAGTAAATTTGTTGAAAGTTGAACAGAAATTTTCCTGCTTCCTGGGATCATCAGTTAGTTAAAGATTATTTTGACTGATTTTATTTCATTTTGGATAAAATATATTTTAATATGAAACATTCCATTTTCAATCTGTTAGACACAAAAGGGGAGACAGCCATGTATATTTAAGTATCAGTTCCATATTATTTTCTTCTGAGGTGTTAAACTAAACACTTCAGAGTTATTAAATGAAGGACTTCTGATTTTGGTAATAGTGGAATGGCTTGCAATGTACAAACCCTCCCCGTTATAAACTCTAGACTAAATATAATATAATAAACAATTGTCTAATGATACGAGGGAGTCACTGAAAGCAGGCTGAAAACTCTGCTTGTGTGGCTTTTCTCCTCAGGTCATCCCCAGACTGTCTGGTCAGGGGTGGCGTAGAACTCAAGAGGAAGTTGCTGTCTCACTGGGCTTGAGCTGTAAGAGAATAGAATTGGGAGCTGCTAGAGGAGCTGAAAGTTGAAGTAGCAGAGCCTAGAAAGGAAGGTGCCAAAGATGGAGGAGGCTTCCAATCTGCATATAATCTCTCCTTAAATCCTTGGCTAACTCCTGAACTGTACATACCCAGGGAGGACTCTGAGAACACTGGTAGAAAGCCACACCTGGAAGACTGAAGACGCTGAACAGAGATTGCTGCTCTCTATTACCAGAGAAGACAGAATTTTGAGTTTGAATTCTGACAAGTTAGAAGGGCTAAGACTCTTGATAGTTGGTATCAACCTTGACAAGTTGGTAAGAACCTTGAGTTTCCCATCAAAACCCCAGAATACCCATGTATTAGTAAAGACTATGCTGAAGACTAGGGATTTGTGCTAAAACTAAGGACAAGACTCTTAAAGACATAATGTAAAATCAAGCCTCCATAAAATCAAGGTGATTAGCCAAAAATTTAAATTAGAACAAAGCTTAGCACTCTTCAGAGTATGATAACAAAATGAGTCTCCATAACATATCAATGACCCCAATACAACAAAATATTATGAAATATCCGAAAAAACAAGAAAGTATAGCTTATGGTGTGTTAGCTAATGGCTAATGATGTTGAACATCTTTTCTTGTGCTTGTTTACTATTCTTATATCCTATTTGATGAAGCATCTTTATGTCTTTTGCCTACTTTTTAACTGGACTGTTTGCTTGTGGTTAAGTTTTGAGTGTTCTTTATATGTTCTGGGTATAAGTTCTTTGTCAGCTGTGTGATTTGCAGATGTTTTCTCCCAAGTCTGCAGCTTATTCTTTCATTCCCTTAACCATGTCTTTGGTAGAGCAAAAGTTTTTAATTTTGATGAAATCCAAATGATCAGTTTTTTATTATATAGAATATATTTCTGATACCATGTCTAAGAATCCATCACTAAAGTCAAAGACACATAGATTTTCTCCTATTTTTTTTCTAGAAGTTTTATAGTTTTATATTTTACATTTATGTCTGTGATACATTTTGGGTTAATATTTGTATGAAGTATGAGTTTTAGATCGAGGTTCATTTTTTGCATATAGATGTCCAGTTGCTCCTAACACCATTTGTTAAAGAGACTGTTCTTTGTCCATTGAATTGTTTCTGCACCATTGTCAAAAATCATTTGGCCATATTTGTGTAGGTCTGTTTTCTGGACTCTTGCTGTGTTGACCTATGTGTCTTTCCCTTCCCTTTGCCTTTTCATATAAATGTTAGAATAAACTTGGTGACATTTTGTGAGCTTGTAAGATTTTGATTGGGATTGTTTGAGATGGTGTTGATGTTTTGGAGTTTATTCTATTTTGGGTTTGCTCAAGCTTCTTGAATTTCTAGGTTTGTATCACCAAACTTGGGTGTTTTCAGCCATTATTGCTTCAAATATTTTATCAGTACTGTGTACTTTATCCTCTCTTTCTGAAACTCTGATAATATAAGTGTTAGACATTTCTTATTGTCCCATAGCTTCCTGAGCTCTGTTCATTTTTTTTTTTTTTCAGTCTCTTTTCTGTGTTACTCAGACTGGATACTTTTTACTCGTCTTTCAGTTTCATTGACTCTTTGATTTGTCTTCTCCATTCTGCTGTTGAGTCCATTCTGTATGTTTAAAAAATTTCAGTTACTGTTCAAAAATTTCAATTTCACTCTTTTTATATGTGCTGTTTTTTATTTTAACATTCGTTGCAAGATTATTTGTGATTGCTTGTTTGAGCATTTTTCTATAGCTGTTTGAGCATTTTATATAGAATTTTTATATTGCTTGTTTGAACATTTTAAATAGCTGCTTTAAGGTCTTTGATAGATAAGTCCAACATGATGTTATCTAAGCTTTGGCATCTGTTAATTGTTCTTCTGCAAGTTGAAATTTTTCATGGTACTTGTTAATTTGGATTGTAGGTTGGACACCTTGAATATTATGAGATTCTGGGTCTTGTTTAAATTCTATGTAGAATCTCAATCTTTTTGTTTTAGCAGGTAACCAGCCAGCTAGATTCAGGATGCAATTACCAGTCTGCCTTCTGTGGCTGTGGTTCCAATGTCAGTTCAGTTTTCAAAGACAGCAGTTCTCTTTGGATCTATCTCAAGTTGGTGCTACCTAGTCTGGGACTTAGGAAGTAGTCTGTTGGATCGTTTAGTTCTCAAGGTTATGATGGCTAATTAGGATCAGATCCAAGCATTGGTGATTTGAGGATGATCCTTGGGGTTCATAAATAACATTATGAGGGTGCTTTCCTGGGCTCTTCCCTCCATGATCTGCCCCCTACTTCCTGGTTCCTTGGGCTCCCTTTTTTGGTCGGTCCTCTGGCTGGTTCTGGTTTCACTGCTCTGTTGCTCTCTTTCATACCTTCATGACTGGGCCTGCATCGACCCATGGCGGGTGGGAGAGGGAACAGAGAAAAATCAAAGGGGTTTCGCTCTATCCTTTTGAAACCGTAGCTATACTGAACAGAAGAATTCCTTTCTCTCAAAGTTGCAGATCCTGTGGGTTTTTAGAGCTGCTGGCTGCCACCATAGGATTGCCTGGGGGAAGTTTTTGGAAGCCAATGGGAATATTCCTCCAACTAATATAACTACAAATGTGGTAACTTTGCCTTCTTGGAAGTCTGTAGAAACCGGTATGACTTGTGTACAAATTATTGCTCATGGGGAAGTAGTATGATGCACATACAGGACGGATAACCCTTATAAAGTTGACATTACCCTCTAATGCATTGCCTAGGATGGAAAGACAGATCTTATTTTATTTATACTTTTGGAAGTGATTATGACATTTTCAAAAGTCCAAGACAAATGGCAGTTGTAAATGCTGTTAAACTGTACCTGAACTTATATGTGAATCTGAATTTGTTTACTTATAAAATGTCTTGTTTTCAAAATACTGTCTTGTGCCTACATTCAGGAAATACTTTTTGGAATGCTTTTGTTTTTGTATTGTTTTGTTTTTGATCCTTTAGTTTCAGCAGTGGCTCTCTCACAAGAAGAGTGCAATTCACTTGAACGATTCACAGAGAACCATTTTTCAAAGAGGAGTTAAACTTTATATTAACGTAATTCATCCATTTTTTATAAAGTTTAGTTGCCCACATTGTGCCAGACTCTATGAATGTATTATCTTGCTGTTAACATTAGTACTCTTGGTTATGGGAATTTAGCAGATAAAAGTTGAATTATACATTTAAATGTTGGTAGCATGTGCTGTGCCTGAACTTTGTGGTAGATTTTTTTTTAAGCCTGGAAGTAGAGCTAGATTATCTGACAGTGTTTGAATGAGCTGGAATCCCATTAAAGTGCTTTTTTTCTTTTTCTTTCTTTTATTTTTTTACAGAATGAAAGACAGTAGATTGTTGTCATTCTATGAACATCAGTTGCACCTGTTCACTCCACCGTCTTTGCTGTTTCTCTGGTCTAGACTAATGAAAAGTTTGCTTATTGCCATATCGAGAGTAAAGAAATTGAATAAGGAGGGAAAGAAAAGCTTTATGAGTTTCCAAAGTTATTCAGAGGAATTTGTACTTTATAAGCAATAGGGAGCTACTCAAGATTCCTGAGCTAGAGGGTTGAATGTGGAAACTGGGGACTTAGACGGTCAGTGTGACACAAGGTGGCTTCTAGGGGAAAGAAGCAAAACCCTAGATAGGAAAGATTGGTTAGTGCAGTATGGTAACTTGCCTAAATATGTGTGTAAACAGAAGAGGCTCCTCTAAAGGAGTGTTGGTAGCCCACTGTACAATGAAGCCAGAGGCTAACTCCAGAGAATACTGGAAAGGCAGGGAGTCTAGCTCTAGTAAGTCAAAGTGCAGTGTGCAGATGGGCCAGTGCACAGTAATCAGGAAGCCATGGTAGGACAGATGTTTTAAAAGGGCCTGGACAAAAATTGGATTCAGCAGAAATTCCTTGTACTCCCTGCCAAAACCAGAATCGTTTGTGTGTGTGGCAGGGAGGGTTGAAATAGCGATGGCTAGAGCTGGGCAGGGAAAGTGGTTCTGCTTGTAGTCATCAGTGAAGTCCTGGAATAGGGCAGTGGAAATGGAGAAAAGGTGAATTTCAGCATTTCAAAGGAAGGAAGAGGACTTTGTGATAAGGGGTTCAGGAAATGGAGGTGGCAAAGGCCGTGTTTAGATTTCTAAGAATTCTGTAAGGAATTCTGACAGAGATTGGTAGTTGAGAAGAGATTTGAGTGGGGAAGATAAATTTCCCTTTTCTCTATTTAGAATTTGAGATGCTGATAGTTCTGCCGTGAATGTGACAAGAAGTAAGCCACTGATGGCCTTTCAGCTCCCACAGAACAGGGAGGAGTGAAGTCAGACTACCGGGAACCGTGAAAATGGTTAGAAAGGAAGTGGAAGAGCACGTGCAGACCACACACGAGGACTCCGACAGCAGACACGCTGAGGGTGAAGCCCTCGTGGTTGGCCGAGGTGAGCGGGATAGGGGCTGCTTTGGTAAGAGTAACTCTGAGAAGGTGGGATGAGTGGGGCCTGCGGTTTTGCGGAAGAAGTTACTTTAAAAAGGAACTGCTTCTGATGAGAAGGAAACATTTGGAAGGGTAATGGAGGCTCATGTCAAATGCTTTGGTCTTCATTTCACATGAGATGAGATCATCCGTAGACAATGAGGTAAGAGAAGAACAATTTGGGGTTAATGAACATATCCGGAAATAAATACTTCGAGACGTGTTTCTGAGGTAAACCAGTGAGTGAGAGCCACAGTGAGGCTCTTCGTAATGTAAAGGCACCTCCAACCTGCTAGCATCTCTTCTCTCCTAAGGAGTTCTGTTTCCTGGCTCTGAGAATCATCATTTCCCTATCAGTTCTTAAGTTCTCTAGAATCTATTCCAATAACTGCTAGGTTCAGAGTGTTCTTTTCAGTTCATTAAAATGATAGACACAAAGATTTTTAAACAGAAATTTTATTGAAAGAATTTTGATACAGTTCATGATTCTTTTTAAATACGTCTAAAGTTAAACAAAATATATACATGAATGTGTTCAAGTAGAAAAAGTGAAATATACATTATGGATTTGTTGTATTGCACATAGGCAAATCGTAATTGCTCACGTAGCATATTCAAACCAAATTACAAAAGTCTTTGAGATTTGAGGTTACAACCTAGCCTTGTACTCAAAACAATTTTGGAGATGTTTTGATACCATAATCTTCACCGAGGGAATGAAGCCCAAATACGAACTTGGCCATACGTTTAAAAACACTAAAAGCAGGGAGGTAAAGTGGCGTAGAGGTGTTTAGAATATACTACAAACGGATTTGGCGATTTTTCATTCACAATATTTCCAATGTAAAAGACTCATTCTATTTTATCAAACTCACAAAGGTTGGGGGAATATATCACTTGGGAAAAAAAATTCACTGAATTTTCTATTAAAGGACTCAATGAAATTACTTGACAAACTGTTGACAGGATATGTATAGTTCAAAATAGGATCTTCATTGAAGCTAACTGATACACAATATGTGAGACATAAATAAAATTCAAATACTAAAATTCAAAATAAAGCTTTTTCCCCACTAGTATGAAGTGGAAGTTCTACAGTGGAAGCAACAATGAAAAGAGATGAAAAATAAGTGAAGAAATAAAGCAAGGCTCTACTAAAATTTAGTATTTAGAGGGGAAAAGGAAAAAAAGGTAAAAAGTATTCTGGGAATATTTAAATCACTTAATGAATACACATAGTGTTGTTTTTATAGAAGCACCTTCAAGAAATACCTCTGAAAGAGTTTCAGATGATAATACATCTGGGGATAAATGAAATAGAAGACACATAGTCCTTAAAACATGAATATGGCAAATTTCCGTAATAACCAAGGAAACTATGGGGTTCCTGGTTTGGTCATACAAAATATAAAAATTCAAGTGGTCCAGGTTCCACAGTCCAGTTCTGCCAAATTCCTGTCCAACCATATACAAAATGAATAACATCTGTTTACTTCCACTGTTGGTGTATTAAGAATGAGTAGCTCACAGGGCTACTTGAAAATAAAATGGCCAAGGTGAATATAAAGTCACTTATTTGTGCAGAAATACCAAAGAAACGCTGAGATATCTTCTGCAATAAACAGTAAATGACTGGTTTTACCTGTCCCTAACCCTTATCTGTGAGTCCACTACTATCTGTAATACTAGTTAGCCAAACATTTATTGAGCAGGTAAGTGTAAGCCCATGCTAAGTTGGGAATAAAAGGATATGTAAGACTAAAGACATTCTCTTTTACAAGCTTTCCAACATCATGATCAAAATTACAAATAAGTTTTAAAAGGTGTTGTAAGAGTTCAAAGTTAAGCATAGATTACTACTATTTATGAAATAGATTTCTTCCTTTTGAAAAGATGCATATAAAATGTAATGTAAATCAAGTCCTACTTATCCTTCTCCTGCAGTACAAAATTATTTATACTTCTTGGGAGATAATTCCCTAATAAACTAAGTTAAGGTCTTTGGGCAGTTCCATTTCTTTCCTCATCCTGGCACAGCGGGCGCTATCTTTTGAGTCAATCCCTTAAGCAGTTTACTCGAAGAGTGTCAATAAAACTTTCTACATCTTTTTTTTTAATGGTCTTAAATGTACCTAAAGAAGTTCTGATTACTCTTTTTAGCCTGCACAGTTTAAGATTAATGGCAAAGGATAAGAGAGCACAGAAAGAAGGAACGAGTCTAAATAACGGACAGTGACTGTTCCACCGTTTCGGGTTCGTCACGGTGATGGCTCACTAATTTTATAGGAGAGTCTGTTTAGATCTGCTACAACTTCTTGGATCTTTAAAACGCTGTTGAATGACATACGTAAACAGTAGCTGGCAGCACCGGCTAAGTCAGCGCTCCCCCACTCCTGTCCCCTAGGCGAGTCATGTCAGCAGCTTCCTTCTGTAAAATGGGGATAAGAATTCCTTTCCCACAGGATGTTAATGAGAATTAGAAGAGAAAATATATTTGAAGAAGCTGTGTCAATCATAAAGTCATGCAAAATTCTTTATAGAAATTTGAGGATTAAATGTGGTAGCATGAGGAAGGCCACACAAAGTACCCGGCACACAAGACCTTAATAAAGGTTATTCTCCCCACACGCCCCCCTTATAATGTGCAGTTAGGAAATGGTTAAACATAAACCAAAGATGCCCTCATCAGAAAGACTCACATACATTTGGACTTTAAATAGAACTATTAATTCTCAGTTCCTTTTCTCCAAATATTTTTCTGATACACAAGTTTTCACTGTATTTGAGTCTGTCTTAAGTCCGTGGTTGAGATCTGGACCACTAAGGCTTCTGGGAGATCACATCTTGAAATAATCCTTCCACTGATAAAACTTTTAATGCATGTTCTTCAGAGAATAAAATAATTTCCTTTTTTTACCAAAGTTCTTGTGAATTGGAAAATAATTTTGTTACGAAGATAGTGACGAAAAGAAAAAAAAAAGTTTAACTTTCTTTCCCAAGGTAATGCTTTTATGAAGCACTGAAGTTGCAGTTTAACATTTTGGGTTCCGATAAGACTTCAAAATTTTACCTTACTGAATTAAAAGATTTGTTCTATACAACATTAAATGCTCAATTTTGCATGGCTCTGAGAATCTTTAAAATGCAAAAACTCTCCAGTGACTGGAAACCAAAGAAGCAAAACTGAAATGATATGACCTTGTGAATTAGCCTTGTTTGTAAAAAGTACCGGTTCACAGAATATAAACAAAATAGAAATTAAGCAATCCTTAAATTGGATTTAGCCTGGGGCAATTAACAGAAAAATTCACTCATAAGTTAAAAGTATCTATTGTACAAATGTCATTTTTTTTTTAAGTCAGGAACTGGTTTCATTAAGAGTAAAAAAGTAAAAAAATTAATTATAATATCTTCCATAAAGAATAATATGGAAATATTCCAAACCTCATAATTATAAATGAAAAATGAGACAGTAAAGCCCCATTTATAAAGTGCCTTAATGTACCAAAAATGGAGGTCAAATGTCCTTTATTTACAAATGATATTTAATCACATTTACACAGAAGCAAATATTATACCGGAGAGGCAGCACAATAGAGCATAAAGAACTCTCAACTTAGGAGACCTGAATTCTAGTCTTGGCTTTGCCACTAATTATCTCTGTGACCTTGAGTAAATAACAGCTTTTCTGGGCTTCAATCTTCTCATCTGTAAAATGAGAGGTAGACTAGACTGTCTCTAAGGACAGTCCCTGCTTAGATGTAAAATTCTATGTTAAGCAATGTAACATTGTTCTTAAATCCCAGCATTATGTAACAAGGTGCTACCATATTAATAATCTCTGTAAAAACTGATTATTTCATAGTAGGTAGGAAAGAACATAGAACTGCGGTAACTGCATTCTGAGTTAATGATCTGGCTGCTTTACAAAGGTGCACAAAAATCACAGTATTTTGGTTACCGGTATGTATATGCAGGCTTTCAAGAATGCGGAAACATTCTGGATACAATGGAAGTTACAATGCCAACCAATGACATCTCTTACCGACTGGTAGGGATGACAGCCCGAGCAACACCGAGCTACGGATAAACTAGATACTGCCCTTCTCAAAGATGCACAGGGAGTCGGCAAAATGAGGAAGCTGTGCATGTGAAGCCCTTCATCTGGAGTAATCTAGACTAAAAAACCAAACTAAATACGGCATTTCTGTTTGGGGAAGTGTACCAGGCAAGGTAAACTTTCCTTGGGCAATACAAATTTGTTCTCCAGAGAATATTCTGGTTTTGAAAATATTGGCAAAGTTATGCTCAGATATGGACTGTTTTGGCTTTTTTGGGGGGGAGGGAACATACTAAATGTATATTTTATACATTCTATTTTATAACAATAATCAGGTAACACTTCTCAGTGAAATTATCTACTTTAGTAATACATATGTGCCAAGAACAATAATAAGACAAAGTATTTCCTAAGAATGAGAAAAAAGCTGCTTTTTCTTACACTAACTTTTTACTTTTGCACACATAAATATACTGACATTTAGTTAAAGCATGATCGTTAATGCCAACCTGCTAAATGACATGAGCTGGCAATCTCTTGTAACAAATGCAAAATTAGCGTCTCATCTCAGCCTAACACTCTATATACGTATGCGTTATCAAAGGAAGAAAAACAGGCATGCATTTGTGTACTCAGAGTACTGTTAAATAAATATATATTTTGAATAAACTTCACTTGGAATTTGGGGCCCAGTGAAAGGCAGAATTGGATCTTCAAAACGCACTGGTAAATTTATAGACCAGTGTAATTATCTCCATATGTGAAATATCAGTATAGTTATACATAGTTTTTAAAGGCACAAAACCAAAATTTTTGCCTTCATCTAGATCTGTCATTTTCTATAATATGCCAAACCCACAGAATATCCCAAAGTTTTAACAGACTTGGTAGTGGCTGCAAAATTCTAAATGACTACTTATATTTGTAATGAAAAAGCAATACCATAATCAGGACATTTCCTATTGTACTTTCCCTCCTAGAAGACCTCAACGATTGTTTTAGTCAACACATTCTATTGTAGGAATTCTTAGCTTTAGAACTGCCTGGCAGTAAGCAAATGTGTTTTGAAAATACTACTTTATCTGAAAAATGGAGACTACTGATAGATCACGGGACTCTAAAGCAGTTTATAAAAGAATGAAGAAAGTGGTCTACTTTTCCTAATACAGAATAATTCATAAATTGTAGGGGGAAAAATACTCTAAAACTTGGACAAAATCAACAATGATTTCTGCCACCTCAATGAAAAAGTGCTTATTATTGCTCTATATTCTTAACAATCATTACTACCCTGTAGTGTTTTTCCCCCAATAATTTCAGTTTTTTAAAGTGAAAAGGAAATATATGTTGTGATAAAATGAAATAAAATAGGAAAATGTTTATACAGATCATTATCTCTTTATAAAACAGAGCATACTTCAGTAGAGTGTTCAAGCGCTTGTCATCTCAAATGGCAATTTTATTTTTCAAATACACAAGGACCTAGAAAGTCAACTTATTTCCTTCTCAGATACCTGTGTTAGGAAGAGTTCCACACAACCACATTTGCTCTGTATGCTTTAATAGTTCAAACTCAATAAAATGCTGCTTTAGGATTCCTGCAAGCAACTGTATTTGTGTAAAGCTTAAAAAGGAAAACAAACTGTCTGACTCAGCATTTGAAGAATGAAAAAGCAAAATAACACTGTCACAACTATTTCTTTCAGTCTACATTGCCTTTTCCTTTCATTATAAAATCCATAAAAATGCTAAGGAAAGATATAGGAAAGTTCATCATAGAGTAGCTTTCATAGAAATTTGGAATTTAGCAGATGTTTTAAGTTAAAAGTTTTCTGTATAACAGATGCATATGCAAAGTTCTGAAAACACAGTCCACAAAGTAATTTAATGTGATAATTGAATTTGTTTTAAAAAGCAAATTAACACCTTTTATTTTTTGATGAGATAAAACAATAAAAGGAAAATTTTCATATATCTAAACTTATGCTGGAAGTACACAAAAAGACAATATACTAGCAAAAGTCTTATTTTGTACAGATTACAGACTATCCATTTAAAAAATAATATACATGAGCTTTGATGGTACATTTCTATGCTGGCAAATACATTTTCTGATACAAAGGCACTTTGAAAACCCAATATGGTTTGGTTCTTAAGTTTGCAAGGTACAAACGATTTTACAAACATATGATTATACTGAAGAACGTCAACAACTGTGACATTACATATAAAACAGATTTCCATTTCTTTCTTTAAGTAACACTGGTTTCATGGGAATGAAAGCATTGGTTTCCAGAAGCTTCAGTGAAGACATTCCAGATGACTGGAGGCCCACGATCTGAATTTCTTGCTGGGATGAGGGGGTGAGGATAAGGAAATTCAGCATGAAAACAAACAAAAAACAAAAACACAAAATAAAAAGGACAAACCAACACCCTGGAACAAAACCAGAAACCTCTGTAATGGTTTGGAGGGAAGAGCACAAGAGAAAAGATCAAAAGTCCTCTTAATTCTGATCCCTTAGCTGCGAACTCCCCGCATAGCACAAGCGTTCGGCTGACTCCGCCTGGTGCTCTACTTGGTGCTGGGGAGCTGTAGTGATAATTTCTCTATTTTAAAAAGCTGGGTACAATGTTTTGGATTGTACAGTACCAGAAAAATTTGGTCCAAAAGAAAGCATAATTTCTTTTCCTTCATTACATGGCTGCGAAGTCAATCTGTACATAAAGCTGTCTCACTCCGGCCTGAAAAGTAAAAAAAAAAAAAAAATTAGAAAATCAAACAAGCCAATAACAGACTACAAATTTCAGAAAAGTAGAAAAGAAAAAATCTCATGTTTTGAAAAAGGAAAAAATTATTTTTCTCTTCTGCCTCTGGGAAATAATTCTTCATTTTTTATCATAAAGCACCAGAAAATTATTTCAGAAACAAATATACTCATAAGTTACGAAAAAGAATCATTTACCACTCTAAAAAAAAAAAAAAAGCCGCGCTCCTAGTCTCATGTTCTGTCCAAGAGATACTTAGAAAAACGGGTCATGCACCTGCCATTGCTCCGTCAGAGGACGCCATGGTGCTTCACTGTTCGGCTACGAAGTCAAATCAGCAAATCAACCCAGCTAAATCCGCCTACGACTGATGATTAGTAGACACTTTAGTAAGTACTTCAGCGAGCCATCTATTGGTTACCAACTCCTCCCTTTAATTTTGTATATGAACTTGCTACTCAAGGATACTGCTCTCTAAATTGTCCCTTCCTCTCCATATTCTCTTCCATATTATCAATTTCCCCCTTACCTGGATCACTTCTACTGCATACTAACACACTGTGATTTCTTCCATTTAAAAAAATCCTTTACTTAACCCTACCTCCCTACTGGGCTACAGTCCAAATCTCTGGTCTTCTTTATAGCAAAAAGCCTCAAAAGAGTTGTCCATATTTGCTGTCTACAATTCCCTCACACTCATTTCAACCAAACCTGTGCCCCCCCACCAAAACTGTTCCTTAAGGTAACTGCCAAGTCGCTCCCCTCAGTGCTCAATTCTCAGGCCTTATTTTACTACTCAGCCTATCAGCAACAGCACAGATGGTCACTCCTTCCTACTGAACACCTTTTCCGCTTTTGGCTCCAGAGAGTATTATTCACTGCTTGCCCTTTTACCTCACTTGTTAATCTTTCTCAATTTCCTTCGCTGGGTCTTCCTCCTGTCTTTGAATACTAAGCACTGAAATAGCCAAAGTCTACAGAGAAGAAAATGAAGCTCGGTATAAGAGCTGGTAGATGCCTCCCAGGCTCCCTACCCACAACACTCATCGCCTTGTGATATATTATAAAACTGATTTATTCACTGTGTTTATTGTTTATTGTTGATCTCCCACTGTATTATAATCTCTCCAAGGTGAAGGATGTGTCTTCTGTTTTTCATCGCTGACTCCCAGAACCTCAAGCAGTACCCAGCACACAGTAACTGATCAATAAATATTAGTTGAATGAACTGAAATTCTACTAATTTCTTTCAACCCAAAATTACTTATTTTACTAAAGCAAACCATCAGCCACAATAAGCCCTTTCTTGTCAGTACCGCAGAGTGAATGGTAGATTGAAATATTTAATAGAAAGGAAAAAACTAGAGTGAGGGATAAAAATTCACTGACAGTACCTTCTTACAGCAATTTTGGGCTCCTCAAAACACTGCTTTCTAGCATGGCTTTTTTTCTAGCATTGAGATAGGAAGGCTCTGCACAACACTAATAAACGTTTGAAAGCAGTCAGGAACTGCTCTAATAGATAAAAAGCTGGACAGACGCTAGAAGCTTGTCAGCACAGAAAATATATTTTAATTTTGCTCATTTAAAAAAAAAAGGCAGCTGGGTGCAGTGGCTTGCACCTGTAATCCCAGTTCCTGGGGGAGGGGGGAGACGGGAAGACTGCTTGAGGCTAGGAGTTCCAGATCAGCCAGGTGCTTTATAGGGAGACCCTGTCTTGTTTAAAAAAAAAAAAAAGGCCTTCCCCTGGTAAGTTAAAGCTCTCTGTTACTCAAATTTACAGAAAATACATTTAATAGCATCCTCTCCTTAGTTAAGAGGCTTGTGGCAGAAAAGAGACAGAACTTAGTATCTGTATGTTTTTGAGCTAAAAATTAAAACCAAATCTCAGTTTTTCTCATTTTAAAAGTGTTGATAAATACCACCCCTACTAATCTCACAGAATTGTTACATATTCATCCAATATTTGACAAATATTTAATAAATCCTTGCTACATACCAGGCACTGTTGTAGAATGCTGCTGTAAACAAATTATAATTGATGACAGTTATATGATTCGATATACTCACTCTAGAAGACCTTGAAATAACTAAGGAACTCTTTTGCAAAATTAATGTATAACTAACCTTAAGAGAAAACAACTATTGCCCAAATAAATTGTCTTAATTTCTTTTTTCTTTCAATAAAATTGTTAATGAAAGTAAGTAAAATGGGCAAAATGAGTTGGGCGCCTTTTGTCTCTGCCATTTTCCTTACCGCAGCCCTAACACCATGAGGATGGTAATAAAAAATGAAGTAGCCCAAGGCAATAAAAAAGAAAGAGGAAAAACAAAGAGGCTAGGTAAATTATCTTTGCATAATCACGAGTTAATTACTCGAGCTGATATTCTTCCCCCGAGGGGCTACAGCTTGCCACAGAAGCTCAGTCGAACAGCAAAAAACACAGCATTTTGCTTCCCCCATCTGTCCCAGCAGACAGAGCTTCAAGTTTTCCAGCTTCCCTTTTTCTTCTTTCAATTTCCTTCAAAGTGGACAGAGAAGCAGTATTTCCAAAGAATCCTAGGGTGAGTCACCAACTCCTAAACGCACCCTAGGTTTTCTCTAGTTTATTCACATTACAAAGACACGACAGGCACGCCAGCAGATAAAAACAGTGCTCCGGTCCATCAAATATGCTACCACGGGGATGACGCCAGGAGCCTGCGGCTGACTGAAGGGTCCTTATAATGTGAGCACCATACAATACTACTTGTGCACGCTGAGAATGACGTACAAACTACACTTCAGCCGACACTTTTTAAAATGGGAAAGACAGCTAGTTATTTTAAATACTTATATGCTCCGAAGAAAATAAATGTTAACCTGGTGCCACAGGCTTAGAATATCTTCAACAAATATTCATTGTTGTAGAAAGGAGAACAAATCAGAAGTAAAAATTTAGAAAAAAAAACAGGAATATGACTATAGAAAATTAGTGATTTGCTCGTATTCTCTACCAATCAAAAACCACAGAAATTTTCTACTTTAGTTTACTAATCTTTATCCTTTTAAAATGAAGTTTTGAAAAACCATCTTACTCTAAATCACTTCCGAGTTAGCGAAATAGTAAATGTGACTAAATTACAAGTGAAAAACAATAACCTGAGTCTGGGTTTCCTTCTCTGTAAATCCTCTTGTGAGGACTGATTAATACGTTAGGTCCCTATCACAGCGCTTGGCACGTGGTGGGCTCAATAAATGCTGTTATTTCCACCACTATCAGCCACCCAATGAACACGTAAACCATGTGGATCAATTAAAAACAACAATCCTAGGGGTTTGCTGGCCTCACGTCTAGTGGCTGTTCACGTCAGCCTTAAGCAGGCTGGATCCTGGTGGACTTCGAGCACATATAATGCAGAAAGATAATGGAAAGATGGATGAGGAAAGAGTGCAGAGTGAGCAAGTAGAATCAATACTTACGAGAGATTAAAGCTCTCTACAGAAAGGAAAAATAAATAAAAATGGTAGAAAAAATAGCAACCCCGTGGAAAAGGGTAGATACCTTCTTCCACTCCTACCCTTACCCTGAAGCAGACACAACGAGGCTGCATGAGAGACAGGAAGGGACTATGACAGAGTCAGGAGAGTGACGGAGGTGGAGGGTTTCTGAAACCCAGGCGCTCCCATTTGGGCTTGTGAGGAGGCTTTTTGGTTCCTTCCTGGGTATCAGCGTTAACTTCTATTTTGAGGCCAGAGAACAGAGCACAAAAAGCTGAAGCAGGAAGCTGGAGGCTTAGCACTTAACAGGCATAAGGGAGAAAGGCAGAAGCATAGGAAAGATGAAAAAGACAAAGGTAGAAGTTCTGCTAGGGAGTCAACATGCATTAGGCTTGACTGTCTTTTGTGGAACTACGGAGGGGAATGAACTTCAAGCATATTCTAGATTTTTCTTTAATGTGTTTTCTTCAGACATTATTTCTAGCAAAACATGTTAAAATTTTTAGGATTATAGTAATAATTATGAAGTGTGTTATTAAAAATAATAACATATTGGCCAGTTTAAAACAAAAAAAAATATAAAATGCTAAATTGCCTTCCTAATCTAGCATACCACTTTCTTTTCCTGTTCATAAGAAACACAAATGATAAATTTTCCATTTTATCAATTTGCAAACGATAACTCATTTTTTAAAAAATTAGTGCAAGGGGAAAAGGGGAGATAGGACTTGTTCTATGCCAATAGAAAACCTTGTAGTTTAAAAACTGGATTATCGCTTCATCCCAGAAGAATCTAATATTAAAGTGACTTGCAGCAATTCACTTATGTTACTCTATGTGTAACAAGCCACCTTCTTTAGCAGTTAAAGATTAATTGGTAACTTTGGAAAAGGAGATTAAAAAGGATAATGCCTAATATACAGTTCTACAATAGTCACAAAGCTACAGTTTTATAAACACAACAGAAAGTTCTAATTCTCAAAATTTTGAAGTTGGTCTTTTCAGTTTAAAGTTATCCTCATAGAAGCTTTAGCAAGAACAATTTTAACCAAAAATTATTATATAAATTCTAATTTAAGACAAGCTGTAAGAAAGATAGCTAAAAATGTAATAAACCAAAAGGTATAACTTATTATTGAAAAAATCCTTCTTTTGGTCTTTTGGAACTAAGGCCACCAGTATTTTAAACCTTTCTGCAAGAAATATACCTAAAGCATTAGTGTGATTTTTTTTCTCAAAAACAGAGCAATTTAAGTTTTTTTATTTGTGGTAAGTAGAAATTATAAGTAAGATGTAATTTAAAATTAAAAAATTAATTAAATTTTAAATTTCATTTCATTTCATGAAAATGCCCCTGCAAGGCCTGCCATGTACTCATAGCATAAGAGCATGGGTATAAGCAGAAAAGGAAATAAATTAATATAAAATTGCAATTTTGCATATGTCAGAACGATCATAAAACAGTGGTTATAAAAGAACTTTAGATCAGTAAATGTAGGAATGAAAGTCATGAGTAGGGTGATTCCCCCAACCCTGGGAAAAATGAGTTGAAATGTGTTGAACCATCTTCACCACAGCCTCAAAAAACCTCTAGTCTCTGCAACAAATAAAATAAAGTTGACTTGATCTTTGCTTGATAAAAAGGCTTAAAATATTTTTCAGGGTTTAAAATATTCAAAGCTCAAATGCAGTTTCCAAAACCAAAGAGGCAGCTGAATAAACTTTCAGCTTTTAAAAGCCAAAATTTCTAAGGTTACCAGAAGAACCTCCCTCCACCTACTTGAATGACAACTTCAGCAGTTCCTAAGCATAGACACAGCTGCTTGTACACTTCTAAACCTAGAAACTGCATTCCTTTTCAGAGGGAAAATTGTGACTAAGTGCCAAAGTCTTAGGAGAGTATGGGGTGTCCTAGAGGCCAACAGAAGCTTATACTACAAGCATGTAGGACATGGCATAACTAAGAGAAAATTCAGAGTAAAACAAAAAAGAACTGGAAATAGCAGTGAAAAGAAAGGTTACCACTAGCCTCCTCTTTTTGTCCCTGAAGTATGCAGGAGGTATAAGAAAGATTCAGACGTGCTACGAAGGTCTTGCCTGCTTCATTGTGAAAGTCATAATGATACTGACTTAGAGTGTCTGTTAAGAAAGAGACCTAGTTGTTAAAATTCTGGAATAAATAAGTGCTACCAGTATATTGTTTTGTGGTAAAGTCTTAAATACACATAAGTTTAGAATTAGAGTACATCCTAATTACACATAAGATTATTTCATTAATTTATTCCTGAAGGGACTAACCACACATTTCTCTCTATTAGAGAAAAGAGATTCTGTATCTCATTAAGATCTTTTTGTGTTTTTGGTTAAAAAGATCAGTGGGAACCCAGCAATATTTTTCCATACTCAGCATACGTAAAGATGGTTTTGGTCAAATACGGTTTTAAGAATTTGTTTATCCAACAAATTCATTATACACATACACTCTTCTAAGCATTGGGAATGCAAAATCATGATATCTGGTAGGAACTTACAAACAAATACAGTGTGTGCAAGGTGAAATGCATACCACAGAATAAAGTAATTCTGCTTTGAGGGACCTTTAAGGCGTTAAAGAGAAAATAACAACTGAATTGAACCTTTAAATTAGAGTAGGGTTTTTGTCCCACATAGAAAAGTAAACAGTCTGGTAAATTTGGTACACAAAAGTACACGGCAATTAAAAAGTAAGAGAGAGACCTGAAAAATCAATTGGATCATGCTAGAAAGTTGGGGCTTTATCCTGGTGGCAATGAGGAGCCATTAAAGTTTTTACTTGTCAACTTTTTTTTTGAAAAATTTTAAAGTTAAAAGAATAGTACAACAAATACCTGTATATCCATCACATATATCCACCAATTGTTAACATTTTGCCATCTTTGCTTTAATCTGTCTACATATATTAATATATTTATCTGTAATTTTTTTTATTTTTGCCAAAATATTTGAAAATTAGATACCCCAATACTTTAACATTATTAAATCCTTCAGCGTTTATCTCCTAAGAATAAGAACATTCTTCTATAACCACAATGCCATTATCACACCCAAGAAATATAACACCTATACAGTTATATGAATAATTATTATATAGTCTATATTCAAATTTCCTTGATTACCCAATATTTTCCTTTGTGGCTGTTTTTTTCCCAGTCCAAGATCCAATCAAGGATCATGCATTTCATTTAATTGTGAAGTCTCCTCTATTCTAGAATGATTCCCCACTTTTTTTTCCTTTCATGCCGTTGATACTTTTTAAGAATCCAGGCTAACAGTTTTGTAGAAGTTCCCACAGCTGGAATTGTGTGGCCGCTCATGATTAGATTCAAGCTAAACCTTTTTGGCAGGAGTACCGCACAGGTCACGTACTATCACCTGTGCCATCACACCAGGAGGCACATAATCTCAGTTTTCAACCATAGATTTTTAAGGCATGGAACCAGTTTCTTCATTAGATTTATGCGTTAGATAACTTTGGCAGCAGTGCTGATGCCTAGGTTTTCTGGCCAAATGTTTCCAGCAAACAGACCCAAAAAAGAATTTATGTTATCTCTCTCTTCTTAGATGTTACTGGCATGATCTTCTTACTCTTCCCAGCATATACACGATAGGTCTCACAGTAATCACTCTTACTCTGATTGTCGGTCCCATGACTATGTTAACTCATGATGGCACAAACATCAACTGAAAGAATCTGGTTGCAGACCATGCACTAATTCATGATTCCGAATACATTATTAAGAAAAAATCAACAGCATATTAAACTATTAAATCAGACAGAAGGGAACCATGGTTTTGCTATCACACAAAAAAAGTTAACAGTCTGCTTTTAGCTAAAACCAGTGTACAAGATAGAATTCTTATTCCAAATGCCATTTTGGAATTCTTGGCTTCACATAGCACCTAACATGTCTTACGAGGAGTGTGCAGTAAAGCAAAATCTACTTTTTCTTGAAGGAACTCAAATCACTACAACAATAAGTCAATAGGAACTATCTTCCTTAAGAGTATTACCCACAGTAAGATCTCCCAAATTTGACTCCGTGATTGAAAAAAAAGTACTTTTATGGTTACCTCATATTTTAGTAGCATATATATTTAATAAGTTAGATAGTATTTTTAAAACTAGTAGATATAATAAATTTTAAGAATCTTAAAAGAAGTTAGTAAAAAAGTCATACCTGAGTAAAAATATTATGTGTTTGGCTTAAAATCCACCTGGCATCAGCGTCAGGTGCTACTACTAATTTCAAGGTCCCAACATAAACGTCAGAACACAAAGTCCAAAAGTGCTGTTCTTGTAAACTGTAAACTCCTTGTAACTGCTGCACCTGAAATACAGAGGGCAGGTATGAACATCACAATCAGGTTAAGTGCCCCTCCCACTTAAATTATTATGCAACATATTAATAACATTAAACATGGGTTCTATCCACTAGTTTAAAAAAGGGGAGGATGTCTGAATTAAATGATAGAATGTACAATATCAAAAAACCAGTTCTTTGAAAAGATTAATAAGCTAGAGGAATATATCTTACTGGGGTATATTCTGGATAGGACAATTCTCTACTGTGTATAACTATCCAAGAAACTACAGGACCTTTGCATTCCTGGGCCCCAGGGAACTAAATGACAACATACACCCTTCCCCAAATCATGTGACAACCGAAAAGGAGGGGAGTCTCTCAGTTTTCCCATTGGCTCCTTAAGTTTCCACAGCCTTAGGCTGAGAACCACTGGTCATTAAAGATGAGAACCAGTGGTCTATACAAACTTCTGATCAAAGTAAAAAGGATTAAATAAAAGAAAATACAATTAAACAAAATACAAAATAAAAAATAGGAATAATTACGAACACAAAAGTTTTAAAAAAACTGTAAAAGGGAATACAGTATCAATATAGGAATATATAAAAGATTACGATCAGGTAGAATCCAAATACTTCTCACCACCAACACTGCTATCAGCCTAGTCCAAACCAACAGTATCTCCAGTCTGGATTATTAGATTGCTTCTTAACTGCTCTAATTCTAGCCTTGTACCTCTTCCATCTATTCTCAAAATAGTACCCCAAGTGAGATCCTCTTAATTTAGGTTAGATGCTGCCATTCCTTCGTTCAAAATCTTCCAATGGCTTCCCATCTCACTCTGAGTTAAACCAATGTGTTTACAATGATTTACATGGACCCATGTCTTGTGGTACCCCTTGTTACCTTATTTACCTCATCTCCTCCTCCTCCTCTTCCTCCCTCTTCATCAGAACCCCAGCCTCCTTGCCATTCTTTCAAAATACAGACAAACTCCTATCTCAGGGTACTTGCTACTCCCTGTACCTGGAGTGTTCTTCCTCCTAGATTTCTGCATGGTCTACTTTGGGTCTTTACTCAAATGTCCTTTTTTCAGTAAGCCCTGTCTGAAATTACAATGTTTTCATTTCTCCATTTCCTTGCTTGGTTTTACTTTTTTAGCATAATAGTACTTTATCTATCTATCATCTTGTTTTTATATTGTTTATTGTCTGTCTCCTCCAGCACTTTAGCTCAATAAGGTTAGGGATTTACTTTTGTTTTGTTTTTCACGTTTTATATCTTCAGCACCTAAAACAGAGCCTGGTCCAAGTAAGTGTTCAGTAAGGATATATTAAATGAATAAAAACACAATTTTGAAAACCTAGACAAAATGGATAAATCTCTGGAAATACAGAAAATGTCGTATAAAAAACAAGAAAATGGGAAAGTGGAAGGACCATTAAAAACTGAAATGGTGGCCAAGTGCCACCATTTCATGCCTGTAATCCTAGCACTCTGGGAGACTGAGGCAGGAGGATCGCTTGAGGTCAGGAGTTCGAGACCAGCCTGAGCAAGAGCGAGACTTCCTTCACTTAAAAAAAAAAAAAAGAAAAAACTGAAATGGTAACAAAGCTTCCTTTTAAAAAGTCCAGACAGTAAACTTTCAAGGAATAGATAACTTCTTAGTTTTTCCTGAGAATGGGAAAAAGTTGCTAGCTTATAATAAAGATAGTAAATAATAAGCAAATTCCTCTTATGAATTAAATAAGCTAAATCCAACAGCGTATTAAAAAAATAACATGACTAAGTTGGGTTTATCACAAGAGGAAGAGAATGGTTTCATATAAGAAACTCTATTAATGTTATTTCTCAATTAATGAAGTAAAGGAGAAAAATCATGCAGTCATTTCAATAAAAGCATTATAATTCCTTAATGAAGTTCAACATTTATGATTCAAAAAAATTATTAGAAGGACATTTCCTTAACTTCATAAAGTCTATCTACAAAAAATGTACAGAAAATAAGAATGAACCCTTTTATGTATTCTTGAAGGATCAGGAAAAAGACAAAGATGCCCGAATCACTGCTATTGTTCAGCATCTTTGTATAGATCTGGTGTAGTTGAACAAAGACAGACACCCAAGTTGAAAGAAAGGCTCAATGTGAAAAGATCTTTAAAACAATTAGAGCATTTTAAAAAGAAAGAGGCTACTCTGGGAATGTGTTAACCATCTATCCCTGGAAATGGTCAAGAAGCTGCATGACCAACTGGAAGTCACAGAGTGAGTTCTTACAACAGAAGTCTGAGCCGATGAACAGTAAGATCATTTTCAATTCTGAGATTCCGATTTTTATGTAATCTCCTTGGGAAGACAATTAAGAAAATATTGATCTTATATCTACCAAAATGTTTATTTTTATAAGAATTTGATGAACATAGGCATTATTTTCTATTAATATAAAGTTCAAGACAGTTGGTGAGAAATTTGAGACAATACCCACTGTGCCTTCTTTAAAGACTGCTTTTACTGGGGAAGGAAATCAAAGTGTACTTTTTCTTCCTCTTTTTGAACTCTGATGACGTTGTGGTTTTAACCTGATAGCTCTCCACATTTTTCTAAATGGCATCCTCATGGAGTGGTGCACTGTTAATAAAACAACTTGACTGCAAAGATTTTCTTTACCTCCATTGAAGTAGCAATACAAGTACATTCTTGCAGTTATCCTAAAACAGGTTAAGGATTAATTCCTGTAGAAACTAGCTTCATAACTCTCCAAATTAAAAAATGTGAGGAAAGTGTAGCTACAGATGAAAATCTATTCCTATTCTGGCAATGTGGTATAGTAGAAAGAGCATGATGCTGACTTTACAGTCAGCGACATGGATTAGAATCCTGAATCAGCCACTAGCATTTGTGATTAAAGATGAGCCTCAATTTTCCCAGAAAAAGGAAGATGATACTTACCCTGCAGTTTATTGTTAAAAGGAGAAACTGTGTGTACACACACACACACACACACACACACACACACACACACACACGACACGTAGTATAGGAGCCAGCTTATCCTAGGCATTCAAAAATTTTCCTTCTCACTTCCACAATTATGCTGAGTGGTCTTACCTTAAAATCATAATCACAAATCTTAAATGGGCAATACCTTCACTTTCCCTTTCTCAAAAGCCTCGTTTATACCATTCCCTTTTTCTTCTAGCCTTCTAATCTCTCTGCGTAATTATACTGCCTTATAAATTGTAGAGAAAATAGAAGCACACAGGAAAATCCCTCGTCCTATACTATTAAATCTACCAGATGACCATCATGTATGTCAGTCCTTTCTGCCTTCCCTCAGGGGAAGCTGTATCCCTGCTCCTGTCTACAATTAATCCTTCCATTGTGCTTTGGGTTCTATCAGTTCTCACCTTCTCAAGAACTTCATTCCTTTAATAATCTCCTTCACTATACTGTATCATCCATTCCTTCCTCTCAGTTGGTCTGTTCCTATGAATAACACATGTTCTAGAAAGATGATGTGCAAAACAAAAGTCACTAGACACATGTGGCTATTTAAATAAATAAAAATTAAATTAAAAAAATCAGGTTCACTAGCCACATGTGGCTTGTGGATTCAATATTGTGTAGTGCAAGCTGGGCATGGTGGCTCATGCCCATAATTCCAGCACTTTGGGAGGCCAAGGCAGTAGCATCTCTTGGGGCCAGAAATTCAAGACCAGCCTGGGCAACATAGCAAGACCCATCTCTACAAAAAAATTAAAAAATTAGACAACATGCACTTGTAGTTCTAACTACTCTGGAAGATGAGGTGGGAGGATCGCTTGAGCCCAGGAGTTCAAGGTTTCAGTGAGCTATGATCATGCCACTGCATTCCAGTTAAAAGTGCATTTTCAAAAATAATGGACAGTGTAGATTATAGAATATATAATCGGGAAAGTTCTATGCAATTATACTGTTTTAAAATATCTTATTTTAAAAGCAAATACCTTCTCTCCTGATACTATATCCATAAAATACCCTCTCTCCTGATACAACATCCATATCCGGGATATCAACTCAGTTCTCTGCTCCCTTTAACAGCACTTCTTAGAAGAGTTGTCTGTAGCCACTGTCTCCACTTCGCCACTTCATTTTCTCCTTAACCCACTGACATCATGCTCTCCTTTCCAACATGCCCATGAAACTGCTCTCATCAGGTCATTAATGATGTTCATGATGCCAGTCAACGATCACTTCTCTATTCCTATTTGCTTGACACCACAGAAAAATTCGGCAGGCATAGTTGGTTACTTCTTCCTTCCTCAACTCTGTGATCCTATACTGTTCTGGTTTTCCAGCTCTCTTACTAACCATTTGCTTTCCCACCTGTGCTCTAAATCTTGAGTTGAAATTAGAGCTAAGAGAACAGAACTATAACCTCTCCCAAGGTAATCTCATACAATATAAATGTTTTAGATGCTATTCATATATTGATGACTCAAAACTCTTTCTAATCCTATTCTGTCCCCAAAACTCCAGATCTGCATATCCAGCTACTTAATCAACACTTCCCCTAGAAATATGATATGCATTTTCAATTTTTACATACTCAGAATAGAACTCTTCATTTGGGGGGATTTTCTGTACTCAAATTTATACCAACTCAGCCTCAATCTTAACAAGTGGCATTACCATTTAACAAATTGTGAACCAACACTTTTTCTCCTTTGCCAATATAATCCACCTCCAAAAACATACCCCAAATGTATATTTGTCTCCTTCTTTACTGCTACAACTTTAGTCTGAGCCACCATTTTTTTTTCACTAAGGTAACAATAGCCTTACAACTGATTTTCTTTTTTTTATTCTCCATAGAATTTGTGCTCTATACAGCAAACAGAATAATCTTTTAAAAACATAAGGTTTATGACACTTCCGTTGCCATAAAAGGTTTCCAATGCTTCCCACTGAATTAGAATTAAATATAAGCCGCCTCTTAGTATGACGAAAACCCCTATATGATCTGGCTCCTTCCATTCTTGCCAGCCTTTCAAGCTGCTCTTCCCTTTATTTATTATGCTTCACAATGGCCTTTTTTTCTGTTCTTCAAAAACACTAAATTAGTTCCAGCCACAGCACTTTTGCATTAGCATTTTCCTTTGCCTGGAACATTCTTCTCCAGGATTTTCATATGGTTAGCTTCTTCTTGTCACCAAGGTTTGAATGTCCTTGAATATAACTTTCTCAGTGAAACTCTGGTAGCCATCCATGCCTACCACATCACCTTATTTTATTTCTATACAGTAATTATCACTGACATTTTCTTATATATCCATTTACTGTTTACTGCCTATGTTTCCCCAATATAGTGTAAGCCCCATGAGAACAGAGACACGGCCTGTCTCGTTAACCATTACATTGCCAATACCTTAGAAGAATATCTGGCACAGAGTGGGAGCTAAAAAAATATATGTTGTGTAAATGCTTATATCATCTGCTATCCATATTCTATATTTTAAAAGAACTACTCAATTTCTAGACGAGGACAATTTCTACCACATTTTCTTTTGTAAAGTATACAATATTTTCCAATGATTTTATTGTTTTGTATAAATGGCATTCATGGTTAGCATTCAATCTTGGAAGAAATATTCAAGTATACACACATGCTACCCTTATTTATGAAAGTTGAAAACCCTAACAGTTTGGAAACAGTATAAAATCCAATGGTCTGGGAGCTTTGAAACTTACCCTCTGATAGCACTGAGGCAGAGTGTTCTCCAACAGGGGAGGAGTTCTCTGCATTAATATTCCAACAGACTCTCTTAAAAGAGGAATAACACTAAGGAAAGAGGAAGACAACAAGTTTATTAAAACCACATTCTGACAATCCCATCCTGTAAGAAAGTAATAATATACCTCTCTATAGTATGATATAATAAGATTTATCAGAATAATAAGAGAAAAAAGGATGATTGTTTCAAATTTTCCATGTGATCAGTAAGTTATCTAATGTAAAAGTTAAAAAAACTAGAGAAAATGTATCAGTGTATGAAAGACTAAAGTTATAAAACTGAATAATCTTGGATCATCTAAAAATCTAAACACAGGACATGTTCAACTATTATTTAAAATATGATTCCATATGGTCGAAACCTTCCAAGTAATCATAGACTATGCTAACTGGCCTTTAATATTTATCAAATATTTACATATATTTATCTGAATCGTACTGATAAGCAAAATACAAAAAAAATTAATACATCAGTCTATTCATCTAATATTTCTGAAACCTGCTTATCAGTCATATTTCCTTATTTAAAAATTATAGAAGCCTGGCTACAACCGCAGATGTAGTCAACTCAACACCTCTAAAAGTCTGTAGGTGTTGATGTAGCTAAGTCCTAAACCAGTATTTGAAACTACTGCTTTAGGCTATTTGGATGATTAAATGCACACAAAATAATTAATCATGTAATGGCAAGGGTGCTTCCAATGTAGTGACTTTCTAGCCTATCTACATATCAAATTCGCCTTAGTGTCTTGTTTTGCTTTCATTTCTGACACAATGAAGCAGAATCTTTGAGGTAATGTCCAGGCATCTATGTTTTTAAAAAGCTCTCCTTGTGAGTCCAGTGAGTCAGGGTGGTAATGCATCGTTCTACTGCTTAAAGTAGATTAAGAGGGGAGGTCAGAAATAGGTTCATTACACTTAATAGCTTAAACCAGGGCTCACTTTAAAATTTATAGAATCTCAAAATTTTTAAAGTAAAACTTTTCCTGATAATAACTGTAGATGCAGATAAGAGGAACATACACCCTTCAAGGAAGGTCTCACAGGAAGAGAAGTGGAAGTGTACCTTAAGGATCAGTGGTATTTCTGACACACAGAAAGGAGAGAGAAGATGCTAATAAAGACCCAAGGAAACAGAGATGATGCTTGTCTTGCTCACTGTTAATACATCAGTCTATTCATCTAATATTTCTGAAACCTGCTTATCAGTCATATTTCCTTATTTAAAAATTATAGAAGCCTGGCTACAACCGCAGATGTAGTCAACTCAACACTTCTAAAAGTCTGTAAGTGTTCATGTAGCTAAGTCCTAAACTTATATTATATTCCTAAGGAGGTCTAATAAAGTGCTGCTCATAAAGTGGGCCCATGATAATTGTTGGTTGAATAAATGATAGATACAGAGCATAGAGCTATCAGGTGTTTTAGAATATGGATTAAAAAAGGAAAAGGGCCCAGGAAACAGATCAGGAGACTTTTTCCACACATTTAGTGATAAGTTCTTGGATACGAAGAATAACAATAGAAACAGAGACAAATAAAGTTTAACAGGCAGAAAGAAATACCTGGTGTCTAACCGGATACAGTGGAAGACACGGCGAGAGCAATGTCAAGGACAAACCTCAGACTACAGAAAGCGTGGTGGGGATGACTCTGGCTCTGGTCTCAGGCAGCTGCACTGATGGCTTCCAGTGGCCCTGTCTACCTTGGATTCATGCCCTTGTATAATGCCCTCCCTTCAGTGTGGGGGGTGGGGGAACCCAGTGGCTTGCTGCTAATAAACAGAGTATGGCAAAAGTGACAAGATGTCACTGACACGATTAGGTGAAAAGACTTTGGCTTCTGTCTTGTATATCTTCGTCTTTTGCCCTCACTTGCTTTCTCACAGCTGCTGTGTTGTGAACTGTACTATAGAGACGCAAAGGTGGCAAGAAGCTGAGAGATACCTCTAGAGAGAAACCAGACCCTCGGTCCAGCCCAAAAGGAACAGAATACTGTCAGCAACCACTTGAGTGAGCTTAGAAGCAGATTCTCCCCCAAATGAGTCTTGGAATGACCACAGCCCTGTCTGACACCTTGATTGTTGCCTTGTGAGAAACCCTGAGCCAGAGAGCCCAGTTAGCTTCTCCCGGGTTCCTGAACCACAGAAAGTATTAGATAATAATATAAGCTATTTTAGCTACTAGGATTTTGTGTAATTCGTTATGTATTCATAGATAATTAATACACCATTTTTATAGAGCCATTAGACTAATCTATATAAAGTAAGTATGTGATTCTATCTCCTTCCACACTAAAAAATGTGCCAAAAGTTCCCCACTGCGTAGGCGAGAAAGCGTAAGCTCTTTAACATGGTATATCTTTGGATCTGGCCCCTCCAGCTTCACCTCCCATCAATCCTTCCTTCACATTTGAAGCTCTCCGAACATAAACATACTTGTACTTCGCTGTATGCTATTTCTTATTTTCATGCTTTGGCTCATGCTATAACCTCTGCCTAGAATGTTCCTAGACTGCCCTGCGATCTGGCTTATATCCTTTCTTTAAATTCTAAAGTGTTACCCCCTTTAGCATGTATTTCCTGATCCCAGACTGTCCTCCATAATGTATGAAATGTCCTCTCTGAGCTCCTATAAAATGCTGTGATACCTATGGTATTATCATATTGTAAGACAATTGGCAGCTTTTGTTTCCCCCTCTCACTCTAAACTGAAAGCTGCTTTAAGGTAGGGGTTGTGTCTTATTTGTGTTTGTGTACCTAGCATCTCAAACACTGTTTGGCAAATAAATGTTTATAGAACAGATTTCACAGTTGAATCCATTAAACATAATTCGTTCATTCATCTAAAAAGTATATTTAAGGCCAGGGATCAATACTAAATCTTGCAGAACGTATGGGGGTTATTAACAGTTAGGAAAAAGCACTACTAAAGACAGTATAGGCATAGTAACTAAAGCATCAGAGAAAAAGGGAAACCTATTTCCAGCAGCAGTAAATGCCTAAATGAAGGAAGAAAATACAAACAGAAAAAGGCCATTAGATTAAACAATAAAAATAATGTTAAAGGCCCCCCACTGTACAATTTGAGGAGCAGTAAAAGCCAGCTTGGAGAAGGTTAAAAGAAAAAAAATGGATGCAAAACCACTGGAAGTAGAGATAAGGATTTTGAATAGTGAAAAATATTGTTTATTCATTCATTTAAACTGAAGCATGGTATCTGTTTCTACCTACTGTGCTGCTATTAAATAGGTAAAGACTCCCTGGCTTTTCAAAAAAAGCAAAGAAAAACATGATGGTAGACTAAAAAGGTACAATTCAGTCATGATATTTTTCTTTACTCTCTCCATCCCTATTTCTCAGGAAAAACAAAGGATCTGTCACAGAATTTTTTTACATACGGAGCTTAAAATTTTTATGCTTTCCTACTTTCCTTACTATACTTCCCAGAAAATGAAGCACAAAAAGGATTCTTGAATTATTTGTTTGAGAATAAGAGAAAAATTCTTTTTCCTAACTACGTGCCTCCTAAATTTAGGTATTTTGCTAACTTCTTCTCCACTCGTATCCTAAGGAACTGCTAATTATGTCTAGATATGTGAGGTGGAAATCACACTCAAATGAAAATCATGACACCTAGGTTCTAATGCTGCCATTAAATAGCTTTGGGAAAATCGCATAACCTTCCAGAGCATCTGATTTCTCATCTATAAAATAAATCCAGGCAATTTCTTCTATCTTTAATATATTTTTCATTCAATAATAAAACATGATTAAAATATAAGGAATACTAGAGGAAGAATATATTTGGAAATGAAAGAAAATATAAATTATTTTTATATACTAAGAGAAAAAAAAGGCAATGTAACCAAATGACACATAAGATATATCTGGCAAACTGATTTATTCCATCACTAATTAGGTAATCCTGAAAATTAATTTTATTAAGCAATCAAAAGGAAGCAATTATTAACACCTACTACTATATGCTTGACATTAGATTTTCTAGAACCAGATGGGAACTTACTCTGGAGTTGTGAAAATAGAAGCCTAGAGCACCAAAGTAACTTGCCTAAGGATACAACTAATGAGCAGGAGAGCTAGAGTAACAGACCAGGTCTTTTGACTACAAGTTCAGTTTTGAAAAGTTCAAGTCAATAAACATTTATTACATGCCTACCACATGCCAAGCATGTGCCAGATACTTGAAATAAAAAGATACATACTACACAATACCTTACTTCAAAGAAATTTATAACTTTGTTTTTAAAAGCCTATAGAGAAGGCAATGGAAATCAGGCAACAAACTTATTTAGGACCCACCATTTAGAAGAAGGCATATATAGATTTAAAACAACTACAGATTATGCCTATATCCATTTTCATTTTCCATTAACTTTTGGTGAATGGTTTTCTTTTTTTTTTTTTGAGACAGAGTCTCACTTTGTTGCCCGGGCTAGAGTGAGTGCTGTGGCGTCAGCCTAGCTCACAGCAACCTCAGACTCCTGGGCTCAAGCGATCCTCCTGCCTCAGCCTCCCAAGTAGCTGGGACTACAGGCATGTGCCCCCATGCCTGGTTAATTTTTTTTTTCTATATATTTTTAGTTGTCCAATTAATTTCTTTCTATTTTTGGTAGAGACGGGGTTTCGCTCTTGCTCAGGCTGGTCTCGAACTCCTGAGCTCAAACAATCCACCTGCCTCGGCCTCCCAGAGCGCTAGGATTACAGGCATGAGCCACCACGCCCGGCCT